>JAQGAF010002354.1:0-23072 GCA_034687865.1 Kryphioiulus occultus | reverse complement strand
TTTGTTACTGGACTGGAAAAGTCAGGGGATTTGTTACTGGACTGGAAAAGTCAGGGGATTTGTTACTGGACTGGAAATGTCAGGGGATTTGTTACTGGACTGGAAATGTCAGGGGATTTGTTATTGGACTGGAAAAGCCTGGGCATTTGTTAATGGACAGGAAAAGTCAGGGGATTTGTTAATGGACTGGAAAAGTCAGGGGATTTGTTAATGGATTGGAAAAGTCAGGGGATTTGTTACTGGACTGGAAAAGTCAGGGGATTTGTTATTGGACTGTAAAAGCATGGACATTTGTTGATGGACTCGAAAAGTCTGGGGATTTGTTACTGAACTGGAAACGTCAGGGGATTTGTTATTGGACTGGAAAAGCATGGACATTTGTTGATGGACTCGAAAAGTCTGGGGATTTGTTACTGAACTGGAAAAGTCAGGGGATTTGTTACTGGACTGGAAAAGTCAGGGGATTTGTTAATGGGCTGGACAACTGAAACCTGAGAAACCTGGGAAAGGGGAATTTTAAAAATGTTCCAACAAGTCTGGGTATTTCCTCTTTTTGAATTACAATTTCAATCGAGGGCTCTATTCCCTCGTTACAATTAAATTTAATCGAATTGCGAGCGTTACTAATAATGTCAAGTTGTTCGATAGTATTGGTGGAAATCAATACTACAAGCCCATATCTTTACTGCCGTGCATTTGTAACGTGTACACTAATACTTGTACGCTTTTGTGCTTGTACTCTCTTGTGGAATAGAGCACAGGGCCCTGTTAAAAAAAAGATGGTGAGTTGTACTTGCAGAGGTATGGAGTAATACGTACAAGTGCTTGTGTTACACAGGGAAAAACAATTCTACATTTGTGTTATATCTCCATAACTTAGTTTCAGGTATACATTTAGTCGAATTGGAAGAGTTAGCCTAGAGTACACTAAGAAATACAAGTTGTTCGAAATCATTGCTGGAACACACTAGACTTACTACATTGTGCAAGTCCCTACTTTTCCACTACACTAAAACCTGTACACGTTTGTGGAATAAGGCCTAGAAGGTATTTCAACTACCAATTACGGCGTTCGACCTGAGTTCTCCGAATTTTAAAAGTGTACTCCTAGAGATACTTTGATGTTGTGAGAATGCAATGATTATACAAATTCAACATTTTTATTTTAGTCAATTGTATGTTGATTACATTATATAAACATTATTTATATTCAAGGGCAGGTCCTTTTCACTTAATATTGAGCGATGAGGAAATCGAAATGGTCAGGGGAAAATACTGTTCCTCACTCGAAAAACCTGAAAAATTCAGGTGATTTTATGGTGCTAAAGCTGCGGGAACTCTGAGGCAGGGACCTGGCCCATGGCGTTGAATAAGTCATAATGGAATAAAATTGAAATATTGGTTTAAATGTGCGTTTAAAATGTAATTTTACGAGTAAAGAGCAGATCGTGTTTTCACTCCGAAGCCTCACATCGGCCAGTTGGCCTTCAAGCAAATAAAAATAGCAGGGAAATTCGCGCTTACATTGACGTCATTAGGGTATTGAGTTCCAAACGCACTTGTATCTGGTATTAATTAAACTGAGCAAACTGGCAAAGATATCGAAAGCTAACGGGGCCATCGGTTCGATTTCTGGGTATTTTGTCGAATTTTCAAACTACTATCGGCTCGCTCTGTCCGGTTTTAGACACGATCCATAGTACACACCCATCTAAGAAAATCAGATTTCAGATGTTCTGCCATTTTTTTTTGTAATTATAAAGATAAAGTCAAACTAGAATTATGCAAAATCTGGGACATCCGGTTATCTGTTGACTTTGTACAAACGTCCTGGTCAAGCCCCTTTTCTTTGCAGAAATTATTAACTTTATTAGCTTTAAGGTTTACGGATAATATCACACTCTTCATACGTCAACTTTTTGCCTGATAATCTGCTCCCAAGTTTCCTCCCCTTTTTGAACCTCAGTGTTCATTGAGTAAATTGTTTTACAGCTAAGTTTGCGACAGCGTACATGTATATATGAAATCGGGTTTTTCATACCACTTCAATGAGCGATATTCTGAAAAATAACTATTCTGTCAGCCTTAGTTAACGCTAACAAACGATCAGATAACAGCATTAATTTAAATGCTAAAGAGCATTTGAAACTATGTCAACAAGACTGGAAAAACCTTAAGCCTATACTTGTTTTTCTAACGCGAAAATGAGTAAATACCCTTCAGAAGTCTCCTTAACTATGAACAGCTAGGCTGAATTTATCTGCTTAAAATACTAAATGTTAACCAAGTATAGGTTTGAAATTTGGGAATTTTAGTAGCCGGTACTGACGTCAGGTCGTTTTCAAATTATGTTGTTGATGAAGTAAGTCCATGCCTGCCTAATTATAATCTTGTTGGATGAAAGGAAACCGAATGTACCAGATCGATATATTTTCAATCCATGCGATTGGACTGTCTATTTACAAAGACATAATTCTGAGTAAAGTAAACGTTTATTTTTTGATTTCTTGTTTGCAATTCTCGCAACCTTTCAGGCTATAAAAGTTTAATAGATTGGCGATGTTGTAACTGCAGACGAGTCCACTCTTTTTCAGACAATTTCAACCCAGTACCCGAATTAATTATACACTGTAGGTTTTCTGTCGAGACATTTTCGTGATCACTTGTATACTCTATGTTGAAATGTTGTCGTGTAGCTTTGGTAGATGTCAAGTTTAATGCTTGGAAATAAATGGTAAATGTACATGCACATGGATGTGATCACCCTCAAATGAAAACGCAATCATTGACCCAAAATTTATCGAATTGAGAGAACGTTTTGTAAAAATTGGATCAGAAATGTTGAATTTAAGTCCATCAAGTAATAATGAAGTTAATTATTTGAAAAAGAACGCCGTATATAGGCGAATTTTCTTGAAAACTGGATCACAACGATGGATTTTAATCCGTTTTATGAAACATCATTGATGACAACATATGGCATAATGCTTGAACGTCATCTATTGCACAATCTTCTTATAACTAAGTAGAGATTAAAACCGCATCAAATGAGCAATTTTCATAGTCTCCAACCATTGAAACGTTTAATCTCCGATATAAATCCACAAAGATAGGCGGATGTTGTTTAAAATGTTACTCACGCATTAAAGAACTTATGCATATTTTCTAAGCTTAATTTGCAAATAGTATCAACGAAGGTTTGTAAAAAGCAAATTTGCCGAGCACACTACATGTACTGACAATTGCATGTCGAAATGCGTAATAGGCTCCATGTACAAGTAGTTACTCGAAGATACCCAGATCATACTATTCTGTAAAATTTGTTTGAATACTAGCCTTGTTAACGCTATGCTCTGGGCACTTTGCCATGAAGCCGTCCATGTGAGTTGGGTGAGGTTATTGAGGTCTAATAATGCAAATGTTACGTGCACTCGTACGTTTACAAGTACGTTACCAATACAAGTACGTGCACTCGTATTGTCCCAAACACCCTGTTGCCTGTGGGCGGCTGAATTTTTTAAGAAATTCTAGCTACTCCCAAGATCCTTAATGATATTAAAATTCAATGCTCCCTTCAACGTTCTCGCGTAAAAACTAAGCTTTAATTGATGCAAGAAAAATAATCCGATTCTCGGATTGTTTACTTAAATGCAGAGTTTATTTAAATACGCCCACATTCAGCTATAGCCAGAAGGGAGTCAGGATAAGGGTTATCATCCACCTGGGTTCTGATTGATCTCATTGGATTGGTATTTAAAAACTGTATAAAGTTTAGCAAAGCACATGTAATATCTAAATAGCATTGCATGCAATCATCAAGTTTCCATTCACGCAGCTTTAATTGCTTTCGTTGTCAATCTCGATCGTTACACATTGAGAAGTAAATTGCATTACATTGGATAATTAGATGAAAGGATTTCTCATTTTATAGCTGGCTGAGCAAAGACACGTGTTTTTGAATTGCTATCATGCTGTTGATCCAACCACCAGAGTTACACTCTTGTGGCTTTCAAGTAAACCACATCTACTGATGCACGTGTCCGTGTTGTGGACTATAATGTACCAACTAATTAATGTAACTTGGTTGCTTGATCACGAATTGATACTTGGGAAATCAGACCTTTGGATGCAATGGAAGGACAAACCTGGGTCCCATTTCACAAAAGTGTATAAAAGTACTACATGTATAGTGTACAAGTTAGACATGTATGACCAATATGGCCTTGTAATATTGTGTTCCACCAATGATATTGGACAACTTGCAATTGTTAATAACTTTTACAGTTCGATTAAATGTACTTGTAAGGTATAGAAATATTTTTTGTTGTTGTGGAACATAAGCACTTGTATGTATTATAAGGTGCGTTACACTATATCACAAAACATGATAGGCCTACAAGAAATTAGTTTTTTATTCTGTTGTACAATTTGTTATTGTTGTTATTCTTAGGCTATAAGCAAACGTATCATTATACCAATCACGGCCACTGCTGTTTATGGCAGTGGACATATAGCAACTAATTCGGTTCAGTGGGTTCTGACAACAAGTTAATGTTTCACCCATGGTTGCACTAGAAACTTCTATTGCATAATATAAGATTGGCAAATTGAGCTAAAAGTCACCAATTCGAAGAAAACGTGTTATTAGTTGACGTTTAATTCCTTTTTTCAATAACAGTTTAGTAGGAAGCGCCGCGTTATAATTTCCTATATATAAAAACGAAATGCATTTATATTCGTCCTCTGTTCACTTTAATGCATGTGTGAAATTCGCCTAAAAAATCTCGGCTTATTCCCAAATATCCTCAAGGACGACCGTTTTCAAGGTGTTCAAGTTGCACGCCCTGACGAAAGACTTCGCAGAATGAACATTCGCCATTTTATCAAGTAGCTAATGTTGACCAGGATTGGATACACAATTTATAGGGAAGTTTGAAGAGAGAGATGGTATTTTCCTTAGGAAATATCACGCTTTGTAACAAACAACTTGCATTAAATTATTGCTTGTTTATATAAAAAAAATCGACATGCACAAGTCCATGTAACAGGCAACTTGGGCCTTTGCTTCTTCCCCATTGGGTTAATCCGCTTTTAAATGATTTTTATATAGATTTTATTTTTTATTAACAACTGATGAAGCTCATTATCGAGCGAAACTTTGCGTTGATAATAAACCATAGACCGAGCTACTTTTTCAACCTATACTGTACGATTTCTCATGGGATATCAAAGCACTTTCTACTTCACATTTTGTATTTTCTGAATTTTTTGCTACTATAGCCAAAATGTATGGTTGCCAAGATTGAGTAAAACTTGTCTGAATTTTGCCACGACAGGGGGCGCTTCCAAAAAAACAAGAGCATCGATTATGGCGCTCTTGATTTTTGGAAGCGCCCCCTGTCGTGACAAAATGCAAACCAGCATTTCTTTGCTCTGAACCTTAGCTCATTAAACTTTAAAATTGAGAAAGGAAGTTTTTGTTGGATTTGCGAGAAATGCAGTACAAGTGGTTTACATTGTTTACTTCAGATTTTATAATTTTTGAATTCATCTACAGATTTGTAAACAAATGGAGGAAATGCGTGTGGGTTTTGGGAATGTTGAGTTTTTTCCTCCCTTTTTTAATCATATGCATGACTTATGTCGTTCACTCTAATTAATATACGTGGTATGACAAAGCCCACGTACGCATTGTTTGTTCATTAGGCAATACCAGCATTATTGCCTATAAACAAGTTCCAACATAAGTTATATCAGTTATAAATTACATTATATATGACGATAGATTGGATTCGAGACGGCAAACTGCAGTATGGCATGATTCGATACTATACAAACATTCTACATGTATTAGTTGTCCATTTCCTAAATAGATGGCAGTGAAGTTGTTATAGTCTGTAAAAAGTCATATTCATTCTTTAGGCCAATAATTTTATTTGGAGATAGTGATACTGCATGTTTTGGCCAATCAAATAGGTACTTATGCATGCTGAAATGGAATTTTTTCATACTTAGTAGATAGTTTTACAACATAAAAATTACATGATTGGATGGCTATACATGATAGTGAAAGGATAGAAAATACATGATGGCTGGTGTTATTATGAAACATCACTAGAACAGGATGAAACGAAGGTCTCAAATATCTGATATCCAATAGATGAAATTTTCATACGTAACCAATTTTGAAAATTTCATACGATACCAATTTTGAAAATTTCATACGTAACCAATTTTGAAAATTTCATACGTAACCAATTTTGAAAATTTTGAAAACGTCAAAGATACCAATAATCTCAAGAAAAATTGCCGCAATACTTTGCCAGAACAATGGTTCTGGTGAAAATCCATGCGCACCTTGCATAGGAGACGTAAGTGGCGCCAGTTAATCATAATCATGTTGACAGGATTTTGCACGTCCTGTTTTTATAGGAAAAAAAATCTTTTTACAGTAAACACGGTCGATTGCGATAGATTTACTACAAAGTTTCGAAAAGTATTTTTAAACTGAATTTCCTCAGTTTTCGGTCTTATCTCGCTTTGCCAGGCCACTGGGCTTCCGCTACCGTTGTCCCATTTCCTTTTTGACGGGTTAAGTAACTCAGGAACTGCACTAGCATAATCGAGAGAAAGTTTTGCCCTTCACTTTGCCATTTTTTGATTTTCAAATGTTTTTTTGCGACTATCAGTGATTCCATTCTTGCCCTCTTGGCCATCTCTATACTTACTATAGCTCAAATTATGTCTGCACTGCAGACAGATTTGGCAGCTGTATAGATTCTAATGTAATTTGATTATATATAGAAAATGTTTACGATGCTGAATAGCTTTCTCTTTGACAAACATCCTTACAAGTTGTTTCGGGAGCTGATATTCAAGAATTGAGGGTGCGTCTTTTTCCTTTTAATGTCAAGAATTAGCAAATTATATTAACAACGTCAGCTTAGTAACGAACATTATTAATTATTAATGAACATAAGCTTATTATTGGGTTTTTGATTTTTTGTTAAAGTACAAAGAAGAGCCATACCGCATCCACCTTCTGTTATACTCGAATAGAACAACTCAATGTTCAGAACAAAATGTGCCAAATGCAAGCGTATTTTAAGTTGAAATAAATAATTTCATTGAAAACGTGTTCGGTACAACGTACATTGACTTTGTTATCTCGCATCTTGTCCTTAAAAGCAAGGTGACACTGTACTTTTCCGTTCAAAATAGTTTTAAGTCTGTTGGCCATGGCGGTAGAATATATGTACTGTATACTTCTGGCAAAAAATGAAAATTAAGTTTAGTAACAATCTGATCTCGGTTGCTCGTACAATTTGATGTTCAGAAAATCCAAATTTATCAACATAATTGGTAGTGAGCGATAAAATTGTCTGGTTGTTTTTAATAACTTTATTCTTAAAGAAAGACTGAAATATAGGTCAAGGCAGCTCATTTAGATGCGTTTTATACAGAATATTTACCATCTGAAGAAATGACATTTGAAACTCATCTTGAGTTATTTGTTTGGGCTGTACACATTACCTCGCCTTTTTGGTAAGATAATTCAAGAAAGGCTGGTTTCATCTCGAATTAGTTCTCGTTTACCCCAAAGTAGTTAGTAAGGTGCAAGTTGTTCGTAATATTCGATACAGGTATACCAGTCTTCCAAATCACGTCAATAGATGCTCTTATCCCCATAGCAATGCGAATTCAAAAAGCAGACGTAAATATAAACTGTTCTGTGAACATGTTGGCAATTTGAATATTTTATTCCCGTTCCTTCATCTTGCATATATGCGAAGAGTAAACATTGAAATCCTTGCAGTTTTATTGCATGTACAGTAGTTAATGATAGACCATATCCATGAAAGGCTATCCATGGGTTTCGTCTGTTCCCTTTCTATGCAGACTGTGCTTTGTAGATAAGAGTACATTCGAGCAGGCTTCACTCTGTAAACATATTTGTTGTGTATCTTCATTAAGTGCTCGAGTATTCAGATTTGTTGAATTATGCAGTCGTAAATAGCGACGAATATCGTCTACTTTGGAAATATTTCTGTGCGAAAAAATGCGAATGGATAAGTACAAAGAATGATAGACCAAGTAATGCTATAGCAGCAAACATAATTCCGCCACAACTGATTAAATAATGAAACACATGAATGTTAATGTCTGTGAAATGATATAAGTTACTAACGTTAGCAGTCTTTCACATCATAATGACATGTTATGCATTTCCAACCATATGTCTCCAACATTAGGGTAGCGTATAGATGTCGATAAAGTTCTACGTTAACTATATGTACATGTCTATGCACACAATGGCACAGTTGCATCATTGTAGGAAAGGTTAGATATCCTGTGGTTACCTACATGAATAACCGCAAGTTAACCTGAGGATCAGTTGGTTTATGCTGCACCATTTGACTACGGAACTTTTCAACAAAAGGTTAGTAAACCTGGGGATAACAGATAACCTGCTTCACTAGTTAACTCGAGGATTAGTAGGTTGATGTTGCACCATTTGACTTTGGGGATTTGACCTTGTGATAACCTGTTTCAGCTAGGAATTCTGGGAATATTTCTTCTGAAACCAGAATGGCTACCTCCACTGTAGCAAGGAAATGTGAAGTGCAATCAACAAACAGAGGCCCAAATCTGACTGTCACATGTCAGTAAAAAAAATCTTATTGGGATCTAGCAGTTAAATACAAAAGTGTCATTATGAAGTATATGAAGTTCTTAAAAAACATATCTTCGTCCGCTTCATCCTCCATGTTTATTTCAAACCTTAGGTTAACCCTGCATATTAGCTGGGTTAAATTTTCCTCATGATAACCCATGGTTAATTGCTAACTTTCTAGGTGCAATACTTTTTCTTATTTTGACTAGAGACTTATCTTTGGTTTTGCTTAACTTTTGTTGGTGCAACCGGGCTTCTGTGTATATTGTCGGGCATGAATTTAGCTGATTGGATCCAGTTGGTTTCAGACCTTTCATAGATGCCTTTCTAAATATTTGCAGCTTTCGAGCAAAACGAATAAAAAAGCAAATAGCTGGTTTCTCCGCAACGGATATCATCATTATCCTCCTTTAAAACTAACAAGTGATTCCATGCTGCTGTTTGCAACAAAGTTGAACAGCAAGACTAAATCTGCCCTGTATCAAGTGGAAGCACGATCTTTTAAGCTGATTGTTATTTGTTCAAAGCTTGGGCTGTAATGAGAGCGCTTGACTATATCGATCAACTCTTGACCTCTTCGTAGTCTTAATGCAGTTATTCATCTCTTTTGGCTCATGGTGCTCCTTGAATGGCAGGTGCTGCAATGGCTGCGCATTTATCGAAATAAGTTTTGGTATTTTAGAAATTTCTCCGAAACTACTTGAGCTTGCACAGAGCAGTTGCTATGGTGCGTCTTACACAATGTAGAAAATTTTATCCCTTGGAATCTTTCAAGACATGTATCTTACTCTTTTGTCTTTCTCAGCTTAATGAATTGATGTTTCGCTTTAAATATTTCTTTATTTAAAGAATGTGTTTCTTAAAAATTGAGTGTTTATGATTTGAACCAATTATCCTTTGATAATTCCATATGTTCACTTGTTGTCCTCCACATTTTCTATTGGATGAAGACAACATATTTTTTTTGGCCTTCCATGGGTAGGCCTAGGCTACTGTATATGCAAAGTTAGAAATACGTGTATAGATACACTGTAGCTGGAAGTTTATTACTATGCAGATGTATTATAGTTGGGATGACCATCACAGCGTTCACCCTACTTTGAATATGCCATTAGTTGCCTCGCACTATTTATTATATCCTAGATGCAGTAAAGGTAATGTACATGTACAGTACATGTGATTAGCTGAGAGTTGATTGTATCCCTGTAATAAAAATCGCCATATTTCAAACAAGTCTATATTAGGACAGCAATTCTGAATAACGTCAGCGTCATTTTCGGCTGGCATGGCAACAGATTCTTAGCAGCAAAACACATTAGTTTTCCTTTCTTTCTTTCTTTTATGTATAAATAATCTGCTAATGCTTACGGTTTGCCTATATTAGCCCACTCAGTCACTTATCGCTCTTTGCAAAATGGCACATTAAACCATCAAATTACCTTATGATTGATTGGGTTTCGAGAAAATGAGTTTCTTAGCGGCTAGCATTTTTCAGCGTGACATTAAAATACAGAAAAAGAACAACTGTTGACCTTAAATTATGGTAATAATGCAAGAGTGTAAACAACAAGCATAAAGCTTTATTGCATGACGGATGTACTGTATACTTAAATTGTCGTTGTTCAGTGCACTATTGAAATGATATGGCCTGAGTTTTAGACATTTAGGTAAATACATGTACAGTCTAGCAGTAGTTTTTATTTTCATGTATTAAACTTATAAGTAACGGCCAAGGCCATAATTATGTGTTCATAATCATGTCGTTCATCTTATTTATATTGTGTCAATTAATTTAAGCATGCCATTTGACCTTGCCAATGAGGAACTTTTAACCCCTTTATTCATGTCCACTAACGAGTTTTAATATTACTTTCTCGTTTTTTGTGATATAGGCTTGCTGATGAAAAACCATCATTTGCGTTGAGCATAATGTTCCAGAAATTGAAAAAAACCCGATCCACCGGATGATAGGGCTTGAAGGCACATTGCAACTGATTTGACCAAGGGGCAGTTAACCAACCATGCCTTTAGTGTGGACGATCCTGTGGTTGGTGGCAGGAATAACCTGTCATCAGATGATAATGGCCTGTTACCCCAACATAAAATCTAATGGAAGTAAGTCAAAATCGCTCTTATTCCTGATAAGCCGCTCCTATCATTTTATGTTCTGGCATTTTTTCGAGTGCTTACTTGCTGCTTTTGAAATCCCAAAGCTGGTTTGGAAATGTAGAGCTTGGGCGAATCATCTAATGCAATTTCAATGTCTTAATATAATTTTATATACGATCACACAGATTATCGTGCAAACTATATTTAAACAAAGCAAGGCTAGTTAAGATATAAAATGAAAACTCGCGCATAATGAATGTACCATGAAACATAAAAAAAAATATCAACTGTAAAAATAGTTGATGTGATGTGATGCAAATCATTTCCATGTAAATGCTTTGAAGTTGATGCGAATGTTTTGATTTTTAGTCAAAAGCCAAAAGCCTCAGAAAGCTACATGTATGTGCATAATACCCTATAATATTGTGGCAAGAATAGTTCTGCAAATAATATGCAACTACCCTAAATTTAACTCCAAACTTTTATTCTGTCTGCAAGCATTTTACATGTGCACATTTATATACCGAGCAATCTCCATGGTGGATGCAATGACAATTAAATTACTTCCGGTTGTCAATTCCAATTTGCAATCGAATAATATCCCTGAAATATCCCGGATAATGAGTTAGACAAGCTTTACTCACTAAACAACACAAGTTTCTGAAAAGTCTAACATTAGATTCTTCTCTATTTTTCCTAAGGTACGGAACCCTACGGAGACATTACATTGCCATTAGGTTCTGAGCTGGTTATTAATTGTACGCTAAATACAAGCTATAAAGGACCAAGAAATTCGAGCGACATAATTTGGGTAATTGCGATGAAGAGCGTTTCACCACGGTATATCACCATCCTTGATGAGCGTTCAGCTCAACTTCGCATCCAAAATGTCTCTGCGGAATATTGTGGAAAACTCTCGTGCAAACTCAAACCTGAGTCAACCCTGTGCATGAACACAGTTATACTTGTTGGTAGGTAATCACGGAAATGTTATGCAATAAGTCCCTTCTTATGAAAGTAAGTATAAAAAATAAAGAATATTCACATGTCATTTTCTTTTTTATTTTTTTTGTTAGCTCCAATTCCAGACAAGAACAAATTGAATTTCAGTTGCACTTCATATGAATGGAAGAACCTGAAATGCTCGTGGAGATTGCCGCCTAACTGTGGCCATACGCTTATGAGCAATCCTGTTAAATGGAAATTATCTTACGCGAAATTTGATGGGTAGGTCTTCTAGGATAAATCAGGACTTTGATACTAAGATTTGAATTGAATGTTGATACAATGTTGAATTGCAATTGCATTGAACTAGCCCTAACACTTGGCATCATTTTAGGCGAGTAAATTGCTCAAAGATTCAAAATGACAATTATGGCAATTATGAATGCGTTTTTGATGAAACCACTGTGCCAACATATGACGTCTTTATGAAAACGTTTTACTTCGAATTGTCGGCACGAACTGCTTTCGAAACGAAGAAATTCAATTTTGAAGTGGATCATTTTAGTAGAGGTATTATTTATTAAGTGCAAACTGGCGATTAACTGGATTTAATTAGCAGTAAACTGGAATAATAGCTTTGAAATGAAATCAATTATAATTAATTATTCATTAATATTAAACTTAATGCAATTTTTTTGTTTCCCTTTAGTGATTGCTAGTCCACCTGAGAATTTAAGGAATTCATCGTATGAGAGTACAAAACTAAAATTAAGATGGGATATAGTTGAGGAGTTTGAACTATTTCGGGAGCCATTAGTTTACCAACTGCTGTATCGATCAGAGTGGGACAAGCCTGGACATGTAAATGAGGCAATTGAATTATTTAATTTTTTTTTGTCTTGCATTTAAAATATTCTGTTTTATATTATCATATTAAGCATATTTTCTATTCCCATAGATTATCCTTGTGAATCAAACTAGTGCTGAAGTAGATAACCTAATTCCTTACACCTTTTATTCGGTGTGGATTCGCTGCCGCTCCCGTACAGCAACCGATGAGGCCATGTGGAGTACATACATAAATGGAACCTTCCAAACTTTGAGCGCCGGTGAGTCTTTGACACTGCAGGAACGTTTAAGTTCTGACGAGTATCAATTTAATTTGGCCTAACTATAATGTGCATTTTTTCATCTGATTTCAGTTCCAGTGTCTCAGGTTAACACTACATCTAGTAACTTCATAGATGTAAGCAATGGTATAGAAAACAGGAAAGTCACTATCTTCTGGAAGGTAATATAATAATCACTTTTAACAGAATTTCAATTTTTTTCCCTACAGATTTATCTAATATTATGCTTTTTATATTCTGCTAGCCAATTCCAAAATCACAACATTTTGGTCCTAATTTTCATTATAAAATCTGGAAGTACGTCGACGGCGTAAAAAACACCAGCAGCAATGCAGATGATCACAGTTTTTCATATGGACCTGAGGAACTGTCGAATGACAAGCAATATTCGTTTAAAATCCAAGCTGCAAATGATTTGGGAGTTTCACCAAACGTCTCAACCATTGTCATCAATAAATCTGCAGCAAGTAAGATATTTTTTGATAGGCGATTTTCCCAGTAAATTGAACGAATATTTTCAAAGCTTATGTTCCGATTGAAAAATAGTGCATTTAAAAAGAAGCTTTCAAATAAAAAGGAACAGCAACAGCACTTAGTTTCAATTTTAATTTGTTTCAACTTTTAACAACTTTAGAAATTCCAGAAGCTGAAGACTTAATGCTGTTTTATATAAAAAGCGGCGTGTACCACGTGACTTGGAAGCCACCAAAATCACAATCTTCTGTCAGTGGTTATTCTGTGGTTTGGTGCAAGGGTGGTCCCTATCTTGCCCCTTTGCAGCCATGTTCCGCCCCTTTGGATTGGACATATGTTCCGGCCAATGAAACGACAAGGACCATAACCGTAGAAGATAAGTCAGGAAATGGCAATGATCGCTTTGGGGTGGCAGTAAACACAGACTTCGGCTCTAGTGGTCTTACGACATGGTCAAAATGCGTCGCTTCATATAATGGCAGTAAGTCTTTCATCTTAATTTTGTCTCTGCATTTTTGATGAATTTCTGGATATTTATTTATCCTCGTTTTTTTCAAGCACCTGACAAGGTGAAAATGAGCGCTCCGAAAGTGGAAGGCCCAACGAGCATCAGAGTGTCCTGGGAACTTGCTTGCTCACAACAGCTTGGCATTATCACGGGCTTTCAAATCGAGTATTGTAGTTTAAATCAACAGAAAGGCGGGTATAAAGGTAGGAAGATGTAAATTAATAATTTAGTTTAAAGCAGAATATATAATTGCACGTTGCAATGAACATTCTTGAACAGTTAAAAAAAATATAATATTATATTGTACAATATTTTTCATTATCAGCCAAAAAATTAATATTGTACAATATTTTTTGAATGTTCTAGTTTCAGTCAGTCTATATTATTGACCGCAGTACTTGACACTGTCTCAAATTACTTTTATTATACCTTACAACAGGCGAGATCCAAAAACAAATTGTCGAAGGTGCGGAAAAACGATCGTTTACCATTCAGAACTTAAGGCCGTATACGAATTATAGCATAACGGTGCGTGCCATGGCCGGAGAATTTGGACAAGCATGTGATCCTCAAACTACCTTAACTCAACAAGCTGGTAAATACAGTACATGATTGTATTAAATTCCAAATTTCATTGCGTGAAGCGGAAATCCCTGCATATTACTAAAGTAATTTTTTAATTTTTTCAATATTGCAGCACCATCTGACCCTCCAAGCAACCTTACCAGTACATCTGTGTCCAATTCGAGCATCTCTGTCCGCTGGGGGTTACCTTCATCGCCCAACGGGATACTGCGATATTTCCTTGTCCATTATAACAATAGCTTCGGCATGGCTCACTTTATGAATGTCAGTTTTGAAGGTGGTAAACAATCAATCAATCTAGTGAAGAACATTGAATGCTATACGAATTATACCATCACTGTTCAAGCATGCACTGTTGCCTGCTCGCCACACTCTAAGCCACTAACTGTACTCACTGACATTGGAGGTAAGAAATTTGAAAAAGAAAACTTTAAAATAATTCTTTTCCTCATGCCTTAGTTTAAAAATTTTGCTGCCACGCAAGGTGGAACTTGAATGACCTTTTTAAATTCCATTATCAGTGTTTAAAACAGTTTTGCTATTTTTGTTGCATTTTATAGTCCCTGGGCAACCGGAAATGCCAAATGCTCGTGTACATAACAGCACACACTTCTTGTTGGAGTGGGATGAACCAACTAAACCCAATGGGCCTATTGTCCTGTGGAACTTGTTTATCATGAGGAATTCTGAAGATAATCCTGAGAACTCTACTCAAAAAGTGCATTCCAGCCCGTTTTCATTCCCATTTCAATGTGATGGATATAAAGATGTAGAATATGGCTTTGCTGTCCAAGCCATTACTGAAACAAATGAACAGGAGAAGCTGTTGAGTGAATGGAGTGATTTTGCTGCGCTGAATGTTTGCTCGCCTAGTCAGTCAACTTTACATATTGCTTTTGAAATGTTCATTTTATTTTTATTGGTCGAATAATTTGGTGTCTGCATTTCTTTTTAGCATTAATCTTTG
The DNA here is from genome assembly GCA_034687865.1 of Kryphioiulus occultus. Lineage (NCBI taxonomy): Eukaryota > Metazoa > Arthropoda > Diplopoda > Julida > Julidae > Kryphioiulus > Kryphioiulus occultus. Next base: position 7,680 of record JAQGAF010002354.1, on the reverse strand, counting down.
GTGTACATCTCCATACTTTTATTGGATATATTGCTATTGGCGTGGCAGTCTTCTTTGTTTTACTCGGGCTAACCTGTTACTGTGTTAGAAGGTAGTTTAATCAGTATATTTGCATTGATCAATTGCTTCTCCTATGCCATAGTGCTAATTGTAGCTTTATTTACTATATTTACTATTATTTTAGCCTTGTGCCTAAATATTATGAAATAAGTAAAATCACTGCTGTGTTACCAGAAGGACTTATTACGGATGTAAGTAAAGTAGTTTTTTATATAAAGGGTGGTATGGATCTTTATTTTTCAGTATTTTTTCAGACAGTATCAGTGTTTAATTTCTTATTTGTAAACTTGACGAAACATATAGTAAATTCAAAGCTTATTTTTTATAGATATGATGTTAGTTTTTAAACTGCTTCTAATAGTTTTCTGTTTAATAACTAGGGGAAAATTGGCTACAACGACTTTGAAAAGAAGTTGAACCAGAATAAATTCAACTCGATGGATGATTCGGTGTCAGTAAAAGTATTGAACCGGTTGCAGTCGATATCTTCAGATGAAGGACGTGGATCCCAGAATTCCACTGAAACTACTTTACACGAAACGTCATCCTTTAGTTCCATCAGTGATGAGGTATGTTGATTCTGACTATATTTTTAGATATGTAAATTCATTTTATTTCTTGGCAATATATTTCTGAATCGCACAATTCATATTTATGTTGCTAACAGAACATGTATACGGACAAGACCAGCTTGGGCCACTTCCGCAACAAGCACAACCTGAGCAGTGACAGCAGCGGTTGTAGCACTGGCGAGGGTAGCGTGTCTTCAACCGTGACCACCCGAACGCATTTTCCGTCCGATTCCGGAAATGAGGCGGACTTGCCCACTCCTGTGACCTCGCCGGACGCGGTGTTCTACGATGTTTGGCCAGCCGGCGTCACTTCGAGCTGTCAATTGAGAATGAGAACTCTACAGCGCCTTGGTGAGGAAGACTCTTCCCTCGTAGCTGTGAATGGGGAAAGATCGGACACAGATCTGATGGAGAAGGAGGATTTAACTCAGCTTGCTTCGACCCAATATTGCAAGCCTGCCAATAACAAGTCTGAGTTTGACACTGCCACAATGAAGTCGAATAACGTGAATTGTGTATCAACAGGAGAGAGCAACGAAATTAAAGCGAATGAAACCCCATTTACTATGTACAGTCGACTTGCCCTGATGGATCCACCAAAGTCCAATAGCGGATACCAAGCAAGTGAACATGGGAATACGTCTGAGGCGAAAGATTCGGTTGGGGTTATTGGTGTTGGAACAAATCCACAATTTAACAGACAAGGGAAATCGACGAGACCGGCTTCCTACGTTGCTTTGGCCATCTTGTCAGACCCAGGTAGAGCACATGGAAATGCTCCGTCCGAGGAATTAGTCAGGGATCCAACCAACCAGTTGACTCCTTATAGTTGCGTTGGCCTAGTTACAAAGCCGAGACTATCAACGTGTCACGATGAAGATGAGACGAATGAAAAACAGTCAACTGCTACAAATAACTACGTTCACAACATGGAGTTTCTGGATGTTGCTGGAGAGTATTCAGGCACCAGAGATGCCACACACCTTCCAAGTGTTCCTTGCTTTGATGTGGAGAGGAGATCCGACCAGATGCCTACTCAACAGACTGATCAGATAAGTGATAAGAATCAAACGAAACCAAAGCGTCCTTCGTACATTGCCCTGTCAAGGATCGAGGATCCTTCAGCGTCCAGGATGTCGCATTCCGGCTACTCCAAAGTTGGAAACCGGGATAGGTTGGCGACAAGGTGCCAGCCGAAAGCCCAAACCACTGCACCCGTGGACAGTGTGGAAGATGTGATAGAAAAAACCACAATAGCACCTGCTGTTGGTGGCTATGTGACGCTTGGTCTTATGGATCCGGGCTCGCTGAAGAATCCACAGCCCCTGACTGATGTTGAACCTGGTTCGAGCGGGAGTATGTTGAGATTTGATCCCACGTTAGTCGATGAACCAGTGTGTAATGCAGAAGATGGATCATCTTGGGAAAGCGAATTGGAGATTGAAGAGAATCTCACCGAAGAAGACTTGCATTCTGTGGTACAGCAACCTTCTTCTTCGCCCGGGTACGTGTGTTTTGGAATGCTAAGTAACGAAGGTGCGAAAGACGTGATCTAATTGACCGGTTTGTTTGGTGTGATTTGACAACACTCTTTATTCTTTGAATTTGTTTTCATCCATTCACCTCTTTGAGGACACATGGAGGGATATGTCACCCATTCTGCCTTCTTAAAATTTGGCTTGTCCAATTGTTCGTAATTGTGAAGACAACTTGATGTATATATCATATAATTTTCCTCAAAAATTAACTATTTGTTTATTTTGTATGCATGCGTTTAATGTTAATTTAAAGAAAAAACACATTTCTTCTACTGATTGTCAGGCTTGCAGTCCATCACCTTAAGGACATGGGTCCCCCGATGCATGCAACTATGATGGACTAAAGATAGCAGATTTAGGTGATCTATTCAATAAATATCCGAATGGATAAAACTAAATCCAAGAAAGATTCTAGTAGCAGAACCTTCTAGTATTACACGAATGTCATCTCAAACTCGAGATTTTCAGACCCCCACCCTCTCCCCAACTTATGACATCATCATTGATCAGAACTTATGGATTTTTGTCACTAAAAACCACAAAATTTCAGTTGTAAGTCACAGCTGATGAATATTAAAACATGTACAATGATGACCCGGAATTTGGTTGCTCCTCCCCTGTGTCATCATTTAGCCAACTTCTCCACATCTCCCAAGTTGATGACATAATACTTGAACGTCCCATTTTTTTTAACCTATATGGTAGCATTTTTCAACCCATACACCCTTACCTGCATGAAATAAATGTTATTTTGTGTAAGAATTAAAGGAGATTAGACCTGTAAAAGTTTTTAATCTCTTAAAGATGGTCGAAATGAGGCAAGTGCTTATATAAGTAAAAATTAGATAATGCGTAAATGTACAATTTCCAGTGCACGTTGTAATTGGAAATAAACCTACACGTGTCAAGGTGACATATACATAAGTGTAAATTAGTGCTTCCCAACCTGTGGCGGATCGCTAGATGATTTTTGAAATATCGCAATAATACGTTTTTAAAATATGAAAAATGTATGATTTTGACACGAAACCAGAAACAAGTACACACTTTTCACCCAACTCATTAAGAGAAGTGTTTTCAGTAAAATTATATTCAATATATTCAATAATCATTTTTCTAAAAACAATTATGTAGTAAAAGTGGATTGCGATTGTCATTTTAAAAATTTTGTAGTGGTCTAAAAAAGGTTTGGGAGGTACTGCTATAAATGCATGTATAGTGAAACTCCTCTAGTGGGACACCTCCATGAGTGGACATTTTTTCTTTGCACCGAACGTGTGCCATGGGATTAACATTAGAGGCAGCCCCTCTAAGCGGGCCATCCCTTAACTCGAAAGTGGAACAATGTTTCATGTACCACCGACGAGAAAAACCCTCTTTAGTGGGTCGAATTATTTGCCAAATGGACTTTCCATAGTCCATTGAAACAGCCTTCTAGCGTAGGATAAAATCGAATTGCCTTTTCAGTAGTCAACATGAATTTCCCACAATTGTGGAGAGAATATCTTCAAGTTGTAGAAAATTCTGTGTTAAAACAAATTGAAACTGATGATATTTAGTGTATAACTGTACAATCTCATAATTGTCAAAACTTAGTAAACTCTCTAACTGGGACACTTTTAGATTGCACCATCAGTGTCCCACATAGAGAGGTTTCATTGTATTTTGCATGCATTGCAGTGTGCGCATTTGCTGGTCAATTCTGATGTTCTTTGCCTTAAAATTTTCTGTTTCTATTACTGGTTGTACAGGTCTTTGTTGATGTTATTCACCAAGTGAAACAAATTATAAATGGCCCATATTACTGTATTATTATTGATCTTTACATCATGTTTTAATCCTTGAACTGGCAATTGTAAACATGTTCAGCGTACATGTACCTCTAGACAATTTGACGGGTTTCAGGTGGCTATGAAAGTCATCGCTTTTGCCTAAAACGTGCTGTGCTATGCACATTAAGAGCAGTTCAATGGCTGAAATTCTTTAGTTAGGGCCCAAATATGGTGACAGGTATTGCTCAAAACTTGCTATACAACGCACGGCATGCAGAGCTCAGTGGTTTTTTTAGATTCACCATATTCTGATCGTCTGGTTTTAGTTACATTGTTATTATTTGTTAGTAACACAGTTACGTTTTTATAGAATTATTTATTTCAGTTCATGTAGGCCGACTGCGCATCAAAAGTATAGCCCATGTCTGCACATTAATTAGCATTAATTTATCAGGATTTGAGTTGGGAACGTAGGGTTCTCAAATCGTTACATTTTTAAATCAAGTCCCTGCCTATTAAAAGTGCCCATTCAGAACCTACACAATAACTCAATTGCTCATTTGCCTCAGAGAATATCATAAGATATATATTTTGTAATTGGGCTTTGGTCCTTCACAAACGAAACGGTTGGACTATTTTTCTACAACAAGAGAATTGTATTTTTTCTGGTTAACGAAGTTGACAATAGATTATTTAAAATGCCACATCCTTGTGACCTTTTGTAAATACTTTTTGTGAGGTTGAGGAATGCTGAAAATGTCATGTGTAGTAATTGATGTTTTTGAAGGTTTTCAATTACATAATCAGAATACAAATACAAATTGAATTTGCCCAACTGTTTTTAATCAATCCGTTTCTGTAAACGCTCAGTATTTGTGCCAATTCTACATACACGCATTTAAAAATTATAAGCATATCGATAATTCGTCAATAATGAATTTTAAAGAACATGTAGGGCGGGTTCAAACTGTATTGATAAGCATACATTAATGCCACTTTTCGATACGATTATTAAGTTATGCACAATTTTGGAATATTCGGATTTGCATTTATATTCAGTACGTGATTCAGTGCTTAACCTCAAAGCAGTACAAAACAGCGAGGAAAAATTGTCATTTTTTGTGTCCATCTTTTACAGTGACTTGTTTCACTGTGCCTTTTCGAAAATGGTTTTGATTTCAGTAAATCTTACCTGTTTTTGTTTTTCATCTTTCTTTGCTACAGGCTATGTGTGAAATTCTTGTAATGCCACAGCAGTTGGCATCAAACAATCTAAGTCGAAAACAAGCCTGTTTCTAAATAAACAACCATTAAAATTTGAAAGAAATCAAATAAAAAATCGAGCAATTCAGTTTGGAGAGAGAATTCTTTCCTGAAGCCTTGAAATCATAGTTGATTTTTATCAAATGTTATTACATCGTTGACTTCATAGTCACGAAGAGTTGCATTATATCCTAATAGCTTGCCACAAATCCACGTAAAAAGGGGCACGCTAATTAAAGAATCTTTGACGTTATTATAATTGACAATTTGTGGGCATATGTGCTTTATGTTTTGTAAGCATAACTAATGCCAGTAAGTGCGATTTCTCGACAAACAGTACTAAAAGTATATTACGTGTCTGTGCCATTGTTAAGTTACTTGATATAAATGAGAAAATGTCGTTAATTTTTTGTCTGTCTTTTATTCGCGTTTCTTGATGAATCTCATGTTCTCAGCATGTTCAAGCACTTTTATTGAGAAAACTATCATGGGTGCTTAATTTGAAAAAAATAATGTTCAGTTTAACTTGCAAGACTGTATTAGCCCAAAATTATTTAAATTCGCAGTCTAGTTTTTCTTGGGGCTCAAAAATACACTAGGTGTTGCCAATCAAGTTCACGGTCCTCAACTTTTGACGCACTTTACGTTTGACGACATAAATATCCCAGAATGCAGTTGAGCACCTCATTCCAAGATGGCGGCGCCCATTAATGAAGAAGTACAGCATTGTTTTATAGAACTAATTCGGACTTTATAAACGTGGAGTTTACTTCGGAGTGTGGGATTGTGTGAAGGCGTCATGAGAATTTCCTTCAAGCAACTATGGCGCAAGGTCAAGGAGCGTGACTGAAGTTAGAACCGCCTCGCTAATGGGATTTGAAGCAAACTATAGTAACTGCATGCAAAAGTGAGTACAGTTTACTTCATCTGCATTGTTTGCTAATATCGTAGTGATTGAAAATATTGAAATGGGTCGTATAACACGTTTAAAAGCTAGGATTGCAAAACAATAACAACAATCACGTGTTGCTATCTATATGTAGGCTTAAGCACTGCGTGTGGCATTTTATATGACCATGAGAAGAAAGATGATTAGTAATGTGTAATATACAGTAGTTAAGTTCTTACCTCGAGCTTTTTGGAAGGGTGGAAATGGCTTCATGAAATGAGGAAAACACATGTCCTGTCTTGTAAGAGACAGTGGCTTGCAATGAAGCATGCAATGCATAAATTCATACTGTGTGACTCGTTATCGACTGTTCAGAAGGCAGAGATTCTCACAAATTGGCTTCATAGTATTTTTTTGCAAGCTGACCTAATCGTAAACTGAGGACGTGTACAGAAATCAGTTGATTATACATGCAATGTACTCGTGGTGTAAAAGCTGTAAATTGAACTTGAATTGAAATAACATCCATAGTGTATATTTATTTATTTACTGAAAAATTACACTCGAAGAAAATCACAAGAATGAGAAAAACGTGCATGACGCCAAATGTCGCGTTGTAAATTGGTTGACTCACAATAAGTGAAAATTTAATTGTATACTGGCTTGAGTATTTTCACCTTTGAGGTTTCGATGAGCACACTGCGGCTTGGTATCACTGTGGGCTGCAAGTTTTTTCTAACATCTGGTCAGAGTCCGAGATGTTTTGGTCGAGTAAGCGGTATCGTTGGTTGAATTACCCATCCTTCTTTATAGTATGTCGATTTCCATCAATTGGCCTGTAAAATAAAAACGGCCCATAAAATTGTATTCATTAGCACTTTAGTGCGTATCAGACCACACCAGACAGAGCATGTTGAAGTGGTCGCAATTGGATATAAAAACAGAAACGCCAGCCATGACGTAAGAGATATTCCAGCCACGCTATTGCGGGGCGAATTTATAGCCATCTATACGACTATGGTTTGGATGCTAAAAATGCCCCTTGCGAATATAATAGATAGCAGACAGATAACCCTTTAAAATTAAGTACATGTACTGTATAGAGTGCTGCCAGGAAGGGCAAAGTGAATTTTTTTGTTGAAAAAAAGCAGACTCCCAATGACCCATTGGTGTTTTCGTCAAAAATGAGCAAAGTTTGTTGAGCATGTATTCAAGTGCTATATGCTTACAAGACAATTTCCTCAACTCAAACTACCTAACCTCGACTCGGCCCAAAACAAACCCTATTTGAAACTACATGTAGGCTATGTCATTTCAAAGATTATTTTTGTACATGCCTATTACAAAAGTTCCAAGCAAATGGCTTACTTTCAGATAATTTGTTAAAAGATGACCTAAACTGCTGTGCGAAATTATCGCATTAATTCAATATTTGTAACTCATGGCCACTTTTATAGTCAACTTTTTAAAGTAATTTAATTATGCGAACCACATGGCCAAGGACGTCCGTAAATTTTCCTTTTTTTTTTTGGTCCCCCCGTCCGCCAGTGTCCGATTTTTCATACCCCCCCCCCCCCCCTTCCCCA
>JAQGAF010002353.1:0-23085 GCA_034687865.1 Kryphioiulus occultus | reverse complement strand
ATTCAAATCGGGTATTTATGTTTAACTTTAGGTAGTGCATGCATTGGCTATAGATGGCGCTGCGTAGTACAACTATTAGCCATAGATGGAACTCAAACCATGACCCCCCACCAGACGGCGATCAAACCATGCACCCAGTAACTTAAATTCAACATCATCAAACCCTCATCAATGAGAATTTTAAAGTCAACGTTATTTATCTTTTAAGAGGAAGTAACTACTGTATATACACCAATAACATTGATACGATACTGTAATTTCAAGTTTCCATTTATTCACGATATGACAGATAAACATACAAATGCAAAAAACAACACTAAAAGTAAAGTCCTAAAAATGTAAATTCGAGAGCACCAATACAATTCACGCGAATTGAAAATGACAACGAAAAAAAGGTAAGAACGCGGCCCAAAGCTATGCAAGTGCTCTAAACTTCTTGGCGACCTGCAAAATCAAGAAAATAAGATATTAGCATTTAATCTTCGGATAAACAAATGAAAAAAGGTATGCATGTTCACTCATTAAAATCTTTGTTATACATTTTTAAGAGAATTAGTCCTTCAGAAGAAGTGAACATTTACTAATGAGAATTTTACAATAAAATAACGAATGAAAGTTTTTTCTTCTTCCAGCGAAAACGATAGTGAAATTGCGGAAATACTCGTATTGGGGTTTATTTTCAAAATAAGGACAAAAAAGAACGAAAAAGATGCGCAATTACCACGATTTCCAAAAAAAAAAAAAAAAATGTCGAAACCTGTATTTTTTTTTCTGGAATTACGAAAACGATGCTAAAATGATCAAGTTTCTGGCTCGACACACGTATTGGGGTCTATTTTTAAGATCAGCACGAAAAGCAATTTTTTTAGAAGTAGATCAGCACGGGATGGTGCAATTACCACGATTAAAAAAAAATGCATAGACTTTTTTCTAGAATAACGAAAATCATGCTAAAATTATCGGGTTTCCGCTCATTATACTCGCTATATTGGGGTACATTTTCAAGATCATCACGAAAATACAACGAAAAAGATGATGCAATTATCATTCGTATTGGGTTCAATTTTTCAAAATCAGCACGAAAACAGAACGAAAAGGGTGGTGTATTTTTCACGATTTCTGGGAAAAACCGATTTTTTATAGAAAAGCGAAAATTATTTTAATTTCGTTTTCCAGAAGGCAAGTGGAAACAGCAAAAACCGGATTGGTGTAAGAACATTTTTGTTTTTCCATATTATGAGAACAGGGCCTCTACGTAACCTAGTAATAGGGGGTCATCCATAAACACCGAGATTTTAATGTATATAAAGCAGCATTTTTGGTTTTACACATGTTGAGAGAACGACCTCAATGAAACAATCGGGGAAAATATTCAGACCGCTAATAACGCTAGTAGAAAGTTAATTAATTTCTTTACTTGCATAGCTCAAAGTCACGCACCTGATGCAAAACAATGTCCTGGGTGCTCAATGCAGACGTGATTCGAAGCTGGTAAAATCCATTTGGAATTTGCGGTTGCTCAAGTTGGCAACAGTATCGACACCTTGGTCAAGAGCAGTAAAACCCATGGCATGCAGAATGGACCACCTGACCTCCATCAGTAGAAACATCTCATTCCAGGAACGTCATTACTGTCGCTATCACCACACCGTGTTCTTGAGTTTTGCGATTGTGTAATCTTCAGTCATTCACTTACTGAAACTTGTACAACTGAAACAAACAAGGAAAATACATGTAAGTCAGACTGAAATTAATTTCACAAGATGGAAACAATTAAGATGACCCAATGATATGGTTTAAATCAATAAAAATTGAACTGCAAGTTTATAACATGTATAACTGATTTACTTTGGGGATAAAAAAATAATTGGTATTTCAGCGTGGGACAACCTGCATTTTATCATCGATTCTCTACCTCGAACGTGTAACAAGTGTTTTCAGAGGAATTTACTATTACTAGAATTCAAACAATTTCATGCGTGGCTATTTACACTTACTAGTAGTAAAATAATACCAAAAGTTGAAAAAAAGTCAATTGAAGAAATTAAATTAAAATACTTTGCAGGTACCCGAACCAATCACGAGGTATTGTCGCAAAATTGTCAGTTTTCACCCAAGGTCAAGGTCAATAATGCTAATTTTCAAGTTACTGTATTTCAAGATAGCCTCAGCATCGAAGGTCTTTCACGATAACACTATTGTTCACCAATTTCAAACGAAGATTTCGGTCAACAAAACTAAACTTATCAAAGTTTACAGAAAATTTTCATTGCGCAATTTTACACCTCCTCAGCTGTTAAAATTAGCTAGTTTAGCAATCCTAAAAGCGGCTTAATATGCCGCATGCATGGAATTTTATTGGTTTAGGGAAACAATGCAACAGATTAGCAGAAGAAAAACCAATGAATTTCTTACCCGATTTAAATTGAGTTTACTCCAACTAAGTTGAAAGCATTCGTTACGTTTCTTTTCCATGTACATGTACATGAAGAAAGCAAGTTACCAACTTGCCAAATCCAAAATAGAGCTACACCTACTGTAAGGACAGTGTAGGTCGACGACACAAAATAGTAGGCTTAATGTTTGTGCTTGAGCCAGAACCTCGTTTATATACATGTAGAAGGCTCTGTTGGAGCTTCTTCCCGTCAGGTGGCGCTTTATGGGCTACCCATAAATGACGGAAATGGGGTAATCCATCAATCGCGAATGCCGAAATCTTCATGCAACAGGCAATAGCCAAATGATTTTAGCAACAATTATATTTGTGTACACATACACCCGTTATTATACCCATGTGTCTTTTTAGGAAATCCAGGAAAATGATCAACATACTTTTCATTTTTTTTCGTTCTGCCTATAATTACTTGGCAGCAGTCTTTAATAACATGAACTTGTGTTCTTGCAGTTGAGTTTCTATAGCCTACTTGTCATCGTTTTATGGTTTTATTTTTTGAAGCATTTTATTTCACATTCGTTAGCAGGATAACTTACTGATGTGATGATGGCAACCTACTTAACATTTTGTCAGTCAAGTCGTGGACTCATTGTTGAACAAGATTTCATAGTACCTGACCAATTACACATAATCCATCACTGAAACGATCCAGTTCTTCATTGAAATGATACAGGTTCAAAGAGACGAATACAAATCATTTTTAACTGATGCCAAATACCATTAAGAGCTATCGAATATGGAACGACTTTATAGTGTTCCTATAGGGTTTGTTCAAAACTACATCTACATCTAGTTTCCTATCTAGTTGGTACTACAAAATGCTCTAATTAATAGAGATTATTTTACTGCGAATTCACTCTTTGTGTGTTTTCAAGTAATGGACGTGAGTCTAAAATCTAAATTTTATTGAAGTCATTTAAAATTTGTGAAAATTTGTAACGATGTACCGTAAAACTCAGAATTATGTGTTGGATAACCTCGAAAAAAAAACATTCCTGAAAGCATAACTGCCAGTATGAAGTCTAAAGTCAGGCATAATCAGAAACTGTTTGATAACTTTTGTATTTAAAATTAACCATTTATTTATTGTATGTAAATTGTAGCAACTGATGACTGCTCATGCTAGTAAGACCGACAATGTACGTTTATCAACAATTTTCAGGAGATTCACAGCGAACTGATGATGTCAGATTGGGTTCATATTTGTGAATTAGTTAACTTCCTGACTTTTTAAAGGCTGAAATCCATTTGCAACTTACCCAAATCTCCAGAAAATTTAGTTAAAATATAACATGCATTTTCTTTTGGAGCAGGGCATAGGCTACATCGTAATTTTCCCATCATCTCTGAAACATCTCTGAAATTCTAAAAAAAAATGGATTTAAACTTTCAGACAATTATACATAATTAATTTTGAAAAGCGTTATCGTTATTGTAATTTTCCAAAAAAAGAAAAGGCAGACCACAAACTATGTACATGTATTATCTCATAATTGGCGTTCTGACAGGGGACAAACGAAATAAACTTCAGTAAGTAAATTTTATATAACAGAGTTTTTCCACAAATTAGCTTTTGATAAGTGTTATTCAACTAACTTCCATAAAAAATCCCACATTTGGGAAAATATGGGATTTTTTGGGGTAATTTTGGAAGATTTTGATAAATTATTGTGAATACGAAATAACGAACAGATCTTTCTCGAAAGTTATCTCCCTAATAACGCCCATCTAATATTTAACAAACTGAACTTCATTTCGGTTCCCCCGCCAGATCGCCATGGTAGTTCAACTGATCGTACTACATTCAAATCATTCAGAAGCTCAGCTTCATTTTACTAAATTGGCAATTGAAAAACAGCAATTTTTCAGCTGTTATCAGCTTTGCAAATGTGAGGCACTTGCCTAAAATTTTTTTAATTTGTTTTTGAAAGATCAATATTACAGTTCAACGTAATGGATTCCTGTTGCACACAGAAAATGTACATTATCTACCAAATTTTGTGTAAAATGGAGATCTTGCTCAAGTGTATCCCTAGATGAGATGCAATTTTATCTCCAGATTCAGGTAGTTATAATATCCAATTATTATACCATTGGTACCAGAAGTACTACTGAATTAAGTTTCCAGAAATGATTTCTAGTTTATTGTCTAGAAACTATCTTACCCATTCTTCCAGTCTTGACTGCTGTAAATGTCGAGCCAGATTGTCTCCATTGATCCAAGTCAATCAGACGGTGTCCACAGACATTTGATGTTTTTTCCGGACATTCTACACTTTGATACTCATGAAAAATAATACGAAACTGCTCATTATTGTCGGCAGATAGCATTTCGATTACTTGTGCTCATTCAGTCTGCAGTTACCAAAAACTAAACACTCAAAAACATGAGTGCAAGGACGTTCGTCTACACATAAATGACAAAATATTTCTCGCACATTGCTATGTAAATTAAAAAATTCCTTCCCAGAAATCACCTATCTGCTAGAACGCACCATATAGAGCACTTTCATAAGTTAAAACAAATGCAATTAATTACGGCGCTTTAGATAAAGAGTTCTGTGTGAATAAGGGGGTCGCTCATAAATATTCTGTTGCCGTTTGGACAGCAGTATCCTATTTGGACACGGCATTCTGTAACGGCTGGCAATGAAACTCGAAAAGTTGTCAGTTTTAACCTTGAGATGGATGTTCGTTAACAAATCGATATCAAATAATTTCGAATATAAAATGATCATTTTTTGCATTCTTCTATTGAGCATAGAGAAGTTAATAAATTCCAATGATCAATACAGCTTCGCAAATGATGCTTGGAATTTGGATGATTTTTACAATTTTCCTTAAGAAATGTAAAAAGCGGCACTGATAAGAAGAAACTTGGAAATTGATAAGTCCAGAACGCTGGTATACAAATACGCAGCAAAATCATCGCTCATCAAAACCAACAATTCGTTTATTGCTATCATTATCCCTCATGGAGGATTCGCAAAACACGAGGAATGAGAAGTTTTGGAAGAAAATGTCTAAAATGATGTCCCATCTGCTATGAATAGCGAAAATGTTGAGGAACACATGTATTCTTTCAAATCTTCGACTTCATTGACGAAAATATCCGAATAGCAGTCTCAATAACTACATATCACACTTGTCAGGCTGTCTGTGAGTTAAACAGAGCTGACTGATGAATATGATTGTGATGTTGACAAATATGAAACGTGCATCTTAGTTGAGAAACTACCAAAAAGTGCTAAAATAACAGATTTAATCACTAGGTATGCGGCATAATTAAGTTGATTTTCATATACAATACAATACATGAATATGAAAGTTTCTTAAACGAACTTATACAGAAAAATTTTAAGCATACCAATATACAAATGCATGCATGTCATTGGTTTTTTAGCTGTATACAGTATAGCGTTGTAAATTTAAATTATGTGATGAATATGCACATAAGAATTGTCATTTGGCTATTTGAATCATTCGGGTTATTGTTATCAAAATAGCGTGGGCCTAATGTGATCACATTAAGCGGAGTCCACTGTACTTGGGATTGTAGGACTTCGATCGTATACTGTATATCATCAAATTCGATTGACGCGACATTTCTAACAGGTCCATCAGGTGTGCATGTACATGTAGCATTGCTTGTGTTAGGAATTACACCTGAAAAATGTATTGCAAAACAAATTGAATACAGATGTGCAAAGCAAAATATTCTTGGCAACTGCTTAACAAATTAAAAGAAAATTGGTTACTACCTGGAAAAATTTAAATGAAGCAATATTGCCAATAGCAACATCGGGTCCATAATCATTGGCAAACCTGATATACAAATCATGCACCCCAGTGGGAAGGACTTCAAAAAACTGGTTTATTGGAACCCAGTTTTGTTGACCGTAGGTGTCTCCAAATACTACTGTTGCAAATGGAGCAACGGCATACGAATCCAAATAAAAGTATACTCGACCAATGTTCTGCCCATTATGTTTATCTTGACTCATAATGATTTGAATGCCACGAGCTCCATCTTTAAAGTCCATGTCATCATAGCCAACGGTTGTTATTACCGGAACGTCATTAGGATATATATTACCAAGGTAGGTGTCACAGACTGTTTTGTCAAAACAAATATAAGTCTTGATGGATCCTGATAAATAAAAAAATGATGTCGCATATATCGTCGTGAATGCGTCGATCACGCTAACGTTACGAATTTCTTTACTGTGGCGTTCGTTGTTTTCACTGATACCCAAGGTAATGACGATTGAAACGTTGAAAATACAAAAGAAGAGAAGTAGATAGGAACTCATTGTGAGTTTACGAAGTGCCAAGAGTTGTACGCTTGTTTTCTGACGCTGTATTATTTTTGAAGCAACGTGTTGTTTTCCGTTGATATTTATATACAATACCTATCTTTGACAATGTTGAAATTTGATAGACTATCTGGATTTTTTTAATTATATCGTAGTTTCTGCTTGATAATACGGTACTAGATTAATTTTGTTAGCTGGGCCATCGACTCCCATTACCTTTAGCAAAAAAAAATCATTAAACAACGCAACGAAATATAGAGAAATCCTGTTTGTAGCAATGTTTCTCGTCCGTAAGGGGGGCATATTTAGAATATATTCGCAAATGTCAGTAACCAAACCCATCCAATCCATTAACCCCAACTTAAAAATTTCAAATGGCAAACCATATACTTTGTAATATACATGTATTAAATGAAAGGCCATTGAAAGTAATTAATTTGGCTAATACGAAATTGAAATCGCCTCACCAAATCGGTTGCTGCGCTCAAAAATGTGGGTGTTCTCATAATTCAAGATAAATAGCCGAAAATATGGAAGGGTGGGCGATATATCACTTTTTTGCTGGACTTTCGCTAAGTACGATTGGATTTCAGAATCTAGAGGCCCTGAATAGAGAGAGGTTGGACAACTTGGAAGTAATTTTCTATTGGTTGATGGCTGCACGTGACATATGGACGCAATTTTGGTCACCATGATCTGATTTATGATGTTGATGATAATGATGATCGGTTTACTCCTTTCCTACAGAGGGCTCTAATGTGAGCCAATAGGATTATTTGTGTACACACTCCTTCCCGGAATCTGGCCGACAACATTGTTCGATTGGGCTTCCGTAGGGGCGAGCTAAGGCGCGCGTTTTTCTTATGGGCTTGAAAGGTTTCCGTACGGCACAGTCTGGTACATGGAAACCAAAATGGCGTTCAAAAATTAGATGGCCAACCTCTCTCTATACAGGGCCTCTAATCCCATCACTACTAGAGTGACATCTAGTGACTGTGATAGACAAATAAGAGCGCACTTTAAAAAAAAAAAATACTTATCGGTGGCACAGAAGCACATACAGGTACATGCATTACGACACCTCTACACTTTCAGTTCAGCATTTCGGACACACGTGTATTCACATTCAGCGAATTTTTGTGTGAAATTAAATGATTGATTTTAGATCATTAAAAATGCTGTGGGAATGTAGCCAATTTTAAAACGGCACCAGATTAAAGTACAAGTACAAGGGCAGATGTGTAGATATTGTAACTCATGTAATAACTTTTATCTGAGAAACGATTTGTTGATTGGTTGATTGTCAAGTATTTATTTTCACATCCGAAAACGTAAATAGCTTAAATAAATGGCCGGTACAAATATGATGACGTCGTTGTTATCTAAATAAGGATTTAGTTGAATGGTACCTGATGTGTCATCCAGTGAATTTTCAAAAAATACACGTGGCATTTAAAGCTTCGTGTAGACACAGCTCCAGTTGGTAATAAACATTTGATCTTATTTATTACCGAAATTCTGTTTCCCAAAAAGTGCAACCGAAAAACTAATATTTTTTTGTTGCAAAATTTAATAATTGTTTATAGAGCCCTCAATATCAGCTGTCATTTGACGTCGCAGGTGTGTAGGCCTATGTAAAATTGTGATTTATGCCAAATGATCCAGATGAGATATTTGTACATGTACAAAAGTTAAGTCCAAAAGTCAGGACGTCGTGTCGTGTGAATGCAAATGCCTGTATCGATCTTATGAATAACAAGCAGGTTTGGAATAAATAATTGAAATATGTGATGTTTGATGAAAAACACTGATGTTGACGCGATATCCATTATATTGATGGCATTAATTATTAGAAATAATTGGATAATATGGATCGTAGAGTATTGCTGGTAATGTTACAATGATACGTGACGGGCTTAGTTTTTTTATAAAAATGCCTAAGTTGATTGTTTGACATACTGTACGTGATGTTCTGACATGAAAACTTGACTTTCGACTGTTACTGGCAGAAATTGTTAAAGACACCGTGACATGCTCTATACTAATAAACGATATTAGATACATTAGATGTCCATGGATATACATGCAGAATTGATTTTTTGAAAAAATTCAAATTATTTACTTTTGCTAGTGCTAAAGTTTTGTAAGATAGCTTTCCAAATATAATGAAGTACATGTATATTTGGCATTCATGTTAAGATTAATGCAACTGAAAGGTATCAGTTTCCCATCTCTCATATCTCTAGCAGGATGGGAACTTAAAATTGCGCTCTCTGTCCACACCACTGTTTGTTTCTACAATAATGTGGAAATACAGAATACAGCCTTATTATTTAAAATTCTCTGGAAAGTACAAATGTAACAATTCCTTTTATTGTTTAGAGTGCATGTACTGTAATGTATATACTAGTACATGTATCGTAATGCATCCCATGATACTTTTCCAAAAATCTGATGTTTTAATTAGTAACGTTTATGGCCAAACCAGTCAGGTAAATGTCCTTACCTATTTTTCCAGTCTTTGAATGACACAAACCGTATTCAACTGCTCAGCACCATTCATGTTTTCATTCATGTCCCCCTGGTAGAGTAGTCCGATCACTATTCATCTCTTTCCATTGATTACAGCCAACCAGATGCTGTCCACAACCGACTCGATGTTTTTCTGCACTTTTTTACTCATTTCTGCCCATATTTACTCATGAAAAATAAAATAAAACGGTTCATTCTAAATACACAAAATGACAAAATATTTCTCGCACATTTCTATGCAAATTAAAAAAATTCTTTCCTAGAAATCACACTACCAGAAGGTGCACAAAATCATATATCAATAGGTAATAAACCTGAAAGCACTTTCCAAAGTTCAAATCGATGTAGCTAAGTACGGCGCTTTAGATAAAGAGTTCTGTATGAATAAGGGGTCGTCCATAATACCATAATACCATATCGTCCATATTACCGAATTTGAATGGTTGGCAAAGAAAATTGGCATGTTGTGATTTTCAATCTTGAGATAGATTTGTATATTCAGTAACAAATCGGAATCTAATTAATTCTAAATTGAAAATGTCATCCCTTGCATTCTTCTAATGCACATTAAGAAATTTATTGACGCCCATGATCAATGATCAGTCTACATGTAGCATTGGATACACATTTGGAATTTTTACCATTTTAAGCAAGAAACATAATACAGCCGCACAGATATCAAGAAACTATACGAACAAATACAGTATGTAATAGTAACTGCTAGGATGGTACAGTAAATACAAGTACATGTAATATTGTGAATACTTATGTGTTCGCAATATTACGTGTTCTATCATTTACAAAATTGTCACAATTGTTTGGATTAAAAGCGAATCATTTCTCAAGAATCTCGGTTCTTCCACCACGTGTTGTGAAACAAATTTCTTAGAACCACAATGCGTTGACAATGCGTGACACATTGCGTGACAGAATCCGACTGATCCAGCAAGCAAAACCTGAATTGCCATGGAAAGGCAGTGAGAGTCTGACTGTGAGAGAAATGCATCGAATTCTCCCAAGACAAAATACGCGCAGGTTTCGATATGCCCGTTTAAATACAATTCAATATACAGTGCCCGACAAAAATATAGGTGCACCCTACTTTTCGACGGCTGCTTCCAAATTCGGGCATCTACAGACATGTAAATTCAGGTTGTGACTCCTCATTGTATCATATTTTAGGCAGGCAACTTGTAAGATGATTGAGAATGGGAAACTTATTTTTATTGAAATAAGTCAAAATATGAGTGCGACAAAAGTATAGGTGCATTTGCTAAATATTCAAATTAAAACACCATATAGCAGCTACCTACTGAAATAACAAAATATGCGATCAGCAAATGTGTTCTATTTAGTTGGAGACCATGTAGAAAGCCTGAAGAAAGTGCAGGAGTGTTAAAAGGGACGAATTTTCGTTGATTTAAACCATTTAACCACTTTTTTGGCTGTGTGGTTTGCAGTAATGTCTTGGTAAAACTTCCATTAAGTCCTTCTAATGTGTGTCTGCACCGAGGGAAATGTTTAGCCAGGACATGTAGGCCTATATAACTATCAACATTTACCCAGCCCTTCAGGAACTCCAGATCGCTTAATTTTTTGCACACTTTCATTGTCAGATAGCTACTGAACCACCTCATATTTGTCGACAGACAGGAGCTATTTTTTCCGAATTAAGATCATGGAAATATATTAAACAGCTATCAGAACTATCAATATTAATGTTTTCTCATTATAACAGTGGATATTTTTCAATTATTTTGTTAGTATAGTACATTACAAAGAGGCATGCCAAATGTGCCTCTTTGTGATGTTGACAAGGCCAAGGTTTCATCTCAATTTCATGCTCAGAACATGGGGAATTACTTATTTTGCAGTCTTTATGCTTGTTGTTACAATGGCTGCCTCTGACAACACGATTTTAATTATTAGCATTGCAATATTTGTACATGGGGTAAATTCAAATGGTCGTGCATTGGACCTTTTCATTACAAGTTTGAAGGAACCTTAACATAATCGCCCATAATGTGGTGCTGTAGCCCAAGAGCATTGCAATTTATCTATTTTATTGCTTAGCAATGTGTAGTGCAGAAGTTTGACCACTCAAAAAATGTGAGAGCTTTTTGCCCCTTGCCATTATGATACTTGTACACTATAAGTTAGGAACATATCACACAATACGAGTGAAACATGTAAGGTAAGACATAGTGTATAACTGCAATATAGTTTTGTTGGAAAATAGCGTCATGACTTTTAAACACAAGATAGTCAAGTGCACCTATAATTTTGTCGTACTCAAATTTTTGACTTATTTGAATAAAATAAGTTTCTCTTTCTCAATCATCTGGCACGTTTCAAGCCTCGTTTATGACACAATGAGGAGTTTCTACCTGAATTTTCATTTCTGTAAATGCCTACATTTGGAAGCAGCAGTCGAAAAATGGGGTGCACCTATAATTTTGTAGGGCACTGTACGTTTTCGTAGGTTCTGTGAGCACTAGAGTAGTCCTGCTAATAACCATGCTTAATTCTCACATAATAATCATTATGCTGAACTGCAAACAAAAAACTACTAAGTAATTATAAGCCTGATTATCCAATTATTTTACAGATGAATTGTTTTAATATGTTTAAATAAATGTTTGTCTTATAAAATCGTTAAAATGTCGAGAAAAAATATTATAATTTAAATATAAATAATAAAAATAATTATAATTATATTATATTCTCTTTTTTGCATCATTCCTATAGCACCTCCATATTTGCGAACAATACTGTATAACTTCGTATATTTGGAATGGCATCTGTGGATAACGTAGTAGAGCAGGCTTCCATATACGATGAAATAATTTTGGCGCTAAACCCAAAGTTAAATTTAATATAGCTGATTAACATGTTTCATACCTCCACTAATTACGTACAAGGCACCAATTTCCAACATGAAATTAACCATTTGAAGTTTCGATGGAATTGGAAATCCGAGTTATTAAACATGTTGACAGCTGTCGGAATATTATCAGTTTTAGTTTTTCTACTTAAGGACTACACCCTTCTTATGCCAGATTCTATGGAAAGTCTGTTTACGGCAATTGTAGTTGCTAATATAAGTTTTACGGAATTTGGGAATCTGTGTACTTTGGTATTTCAGGGTATAAATGGGGAAAATATTTAAAAAATATCAAGTGTTTGAAAGGTTATTGAACATAAACTATGATTGGTCATGTCGCAAATGTGTAAATAAATGGAAGTAGAGCAGGCTTCCATTTACAGTATGATTTGCACGCAGTAACTTGCCAGATTCACTGTAAATATGGTCGTGCAAAAAAGGTGGTAGCCATGGTCAGTTTGTAAATGCTGCTTTTTGGACTGTAAAAAGTCATATTAAATAAATTTGGAACACATTATGTTCATGAAACAAATGTGCATGACAAAAAAAAAATAGAATACGCGAGTATTAATGTGGTATAGCAGCTGCAAAAAAATAGAATAAAAATGTTTGGTGAATAAAATCTGCTTTCACGGTTGAATCTACATGTAAGATCTAAGCCGTTTTATACACAATCTGTACAATGTATTCAAACAATTGTTTTAATAAATATGGAAAGTTATTAAACAAATGAAGGCTTACCTTAAACAGATACATATATTTTCATTTCCTTAGTTTTTCCAAGTTCTGTGTTATAATCTCTTATACGTGAACTTTTGAAAATAATCCACATTTGGTAGCTCGTTTCTCTCACAAAATTTTTAAATTAATAAAGATAAATTCGACCAAAATTGGTAAAGATACGATGCCGTCATAGATGCAATAATAGTCTCCAACTGATCCTCTAAATTTCTTAATTCTGATTTTAAATACAATGATGTGAAAACTAAGGAAAACTGTTGAATAAATTGCTGATGTAAAGCTCAGCAATCCACCAACCTGTTCTACTTGGTTTGATACAGTATACCCGTCAATTGTTATGCAGATATCGTCCAGATGAATGAAAAAATATAGTACTGAATAATTGAAATTCAGTGTGTCTTGATGGTTCAAGTATGCATTAATATGAACTCGATCTCAATTCTAATCATGTAATCAATTATTGGAGATAATTGCATAACAATCTTGTTGAATAAGTCTTATTCTCAGATGTAAACGTTGAAGATTTGTCCAACCCCACATAGTATTTATTATGTCAATTGTCATTGTGTTATTCGTTGCACTTTGGATTCTTATATAATTAATCTTGCGCGTATTAAAATATTCATTATACAAGATATATACAATGTTGTCCTGCCACATAGCTCAGAAATGGCAATGATGGCAATTGATAACTTCGATAACCAGCTAGGTCCAATTTATGATGAAGCATACTTGGCTTTAAGACCAATGTTACGATTAATGCAGCTGAATGGTATGATTCCAATTTCCCCTTTCTCCTGGCAGGATGGAAATTTCAATAGTAAAATTCCATTTTTGAAAATTATTTCGTTGTCCAAGTTGATAATACCAGCCATGATAACATTTTTGGGAATACTTTGTTTCATGTTCTATTCAATTAGAGAATACGCCCTTGTCATACCAGATGCAATGGAAAGTGTAGTTGTGATAATTATCGCTATGCTGTTTGTGTTTGAAGCACTCTTCAACTTATGCAGCTTTGCTGCCCAATGGGCTAACTGGAAGGAATATTTCACTTTATTCCAAAAACTAGACCGGTTATTACTCATAACTAGGGATGAATCCTTTCGTCACTATGTTAAGGTTGCTTCAATTGGATGTGTTTTTTACTTAGGGGTCATAATGGGGATTTTGGTGTATACATTTCGACTGTAAAGTATTTGGCTTTAATTCCAAGCGATTTCAGTGGGGATGGCTTGATAACTGCGTTTATTTGCTACGGTTTTTTTGTCAATCCCTGCACGATTTTGCCAGAAATACTTTTCATTTGCATTTCCACTGGCATATCTATTAGAATTTCATTTCTGAAACAAAAAATTCAAAATATTACAGAATCTATTTGTACCACTAGCATAAAACTAGAAACCAGCAATGAGATAAAAGATGCGAGAATAGCGTATCAATACTTATTGGACATAATTCAAAGTACAAATGCCATGATGGGGTCAGTTCTGTTTTCATGTGTCTTTACAACGTGTGGGTATTTGTCTGCTAGTATTTATGTCATGCTATTTGAGTCAATGAACAACGTTGGTTTTCTTGTTATAAGAAGTGCAACCTCAATGTTTTGTATCCTTCGGTTGATGGCCATTTGCTTAATCGCGGATTACATCAAATGCCAGGTATTGTCACATCTATAACTTTTAAAAATAATACTATTATTTCCCTCTAAAATCATCTTCAATAGATTAATTTTAGTTGAAATATCTTTCTAAGACCTTTCCTTAACAACTTTAGGTTAAACAATTGACGAGGGCTTTATTTTTAATTCCAACACATCATTACAACCTTACGAATATAAGCATTGACGAAGTGAGTGCTGGTTATCTAGATATTTTTTAATAGTGTGTGATTATATCGCGGAATGCTTTTGACTCTTTCCAGTTAACCCTGTTCATGATATGTGCAAAAAAGACAGATGTCAATTTCACTGCTCATGGCTATTTTTCTGTTGATAAAGAACTTATTAACAAGGTATTGTAAAACGAAAGATTTACTGTAATATGTATGACTTTTGCAAAAAATGCATATATTCAAAAAAAGCATTAACTCGACATTCTTTTTAATATTTTAGGTTACTGGTGCCATTCTTACCTACACAATGACTATTTTAGAATTTTCGGAAAAGATGCACGAAAATCGTCATTTGAAATGCATCGAAGTAAAAGATTAAGCATTTCTATAATGCTATTTGATAATGCCATTTGCAAAACATTACATGCACGATTTATGACACATTACATTTTACTCTACTGTAGTTTGACGAAATGTTATAAAGTACATGTACACTAGCTGTAGTAAAATGATTATAAATCGATGATAATTACCATTAACTTCTGTGTTTGACAGCTTACTCTGAATTAGCAATTAGTACATGAAATCATTGTAATCATTAAACATTGTATAATTTGTTAAATTCATGTATGTGACATTCTGAACATTAAAGTGTAAAATACGAAAAGATTTTGAGAACAAGTTTTGCATGTGCTTTCCAAATTAATGACCACTTGACCAATGAGCAAAGAATGGCTGCCAATGGCGTTCAGGAGCAAGATTATTCACGCAATTTTCCCTGGATTTATTCATTAAACGCCATTTTCACAGAACTGGTCTACTAGCCAAACTCATTTGATATTGTACAACCAGTGCTATTTCTTAGTTTACACGGAATTGCAGCATTTTCAAAAAACGAAAATATGGAATATGCTTGAAAACTAAATGACTACAATGTAGTTTGCCGACCCATATCCTAAAATTGCAACTTTTAACCGCAATTGATTCATCGAGCTCAATGATGGAGACGCCTAATACTGAGGACAAACTGTATCAAAGAAAATACTCGATAATTAAAAACCGTGGTTACGTGGAGAGCGACACCTACATATGAGAAATATGCATATGTAATCTGGTTTTCCATTACCGAGTGGCCATTAACACTTCCATTACCTAGTTTGTAAAACTAGATTTTAGTTTGGTGTGTCTACAGTATCACATACCGTGTAAATGGTAATTAAGTATTTATTCCATCACCTGCTTTTTGTCAATTTTGTCTCACCAATGTTCAGTTTTCAGATCCCGCCCATCATCAACTCATAAAGCAATTTGAAAACAGAACTGGGACCATTAAACGTGTATTAACGTGAGCCCATTAAACATTTGTATTTTGAATAATGTCACTCACGCATGGGTGTGCAAGTCTAAAATCTTGGAGATCATTAAATATTTCTAGTTTAGCTTTGCTGGTTCAAATAGACTTGAGAGCTCATTTATTTTAATTTTTATTTTAAAAATAAAATTCTAACAGGACCAGCAGAAATTGTGGCTATAAACAATGATATGGACCGATAAATCGTTTTTTAAAATTCACATCCTGCATACAGCTACGAAGGATGTTAACATTGGTTTTAATGCCATTTTTATTTGGAAAGCTATCTCTTACTATCATAGATATTTCTGCAAAGTTCTAACACGATTTTGGAATGGGACGTATTAAGTATCAATGAAGAACTGACTATTTAGGCATAAGCACTAGTGAGTGCAGTGGCCTCAGCTTTGGCGCAATTTTCGACATTCATGGACACCATTGTGGTCATTTTGTTTCAAAACTTCTATGAAGGAAAATGATAACATTAATCGGATTATTGATTACAATAACCGAAGATTTGATTGTATATTTGTATAAGAGCGTTCGGAACGTGGCGATTTCGATAACAATAAACGAATGATAAAATTAACGCGATTGCATTAAACAGAGTCCACAGTAATTGAATTTTTTTTCGTAGAATCGACATATCTCCTACATGTTTTTGAAATCAAGTAAGTTATTTTTATATATGAATCCTATAATTTTTATACATACAAGAATATAATATCGTACTGCATGCCCTCAGATAGCATATTATGAATACATTAACATTTTCCTCGTCAAAAGCAACTTTTTTATATATCAGAATTCTTCTTTCACAGCAATGATTCTTATATCCAATTATCACCCATAATTATTGCCATGTGTAGAATCGATCTCGAATTAATTATATTTGATCCGACATGACACATTGTAATTATTTATTTCTGCCTTGTTTGTTTGTCATCAAACTGCTATTTGCATAAGAATGTTGCTGACTGTTTCTCGACAGTTGATGGTTATTATTGCAGCAGTGTATCGTAGTTGTCGTCCGTGGCTTTATCTTTTAGAAATTCATTTGTAAAATTGCACCGAATACCTATTTAAATTTCTAATGGAATCTTATTTGATAAACTAAATTTCTTGCAGTTGTGACATGAATATACATATACATGTAGTTAATAATGATTTCATAAAAATATCAGCTTCCCAGAAAGGATAGGCTATAGCACATTTAATCTTCACTTAAATGTGGCTAAAATTACTATACCAACTATAGGACTCCAAACGAACTTACCTACATGTATACATGTATAATCGACTGTAAAAGTTGTGGATGTCATTAAACGTTTTGCAGTTATTTGCCACGCATTTCAAGCAAACGCATTTTCAAAGTTAATCCCAAAATAGTGAATGTTGTCAACCGTCTGCACTGTAAATGCATTTGGAATAATAACCATAGTGCCAGATGATTCAGTGACATAGTGTTCAATGATTTTTAAAGTCACCCTATTGCTATTATCGCCATATTTTACGTAAGATGTGTTCGATTGTTTTAGACAAACTTACAAATATTGCTGAAGAACATTATTGTGTTTAAAATACACTATAATTGCAGTAATATGTATTTTAATAACTATCTAACCAGCATACACTGTCATACAATATACTATTCGTAATTACTTTTAGAATGCATTGAATGTAATGAGTGTTTATTGCAAGAAGATATTCTGGTCATTTATTAAACAATGTACAAGAACATTATGGCAGCACATCTGATTACCATATCAGTGCTTTATAAATGGGACCGAAAATCTAAACCATGCAGGTCCTTAATTCTTAAAAGAATTTATTTACATGAAGTATCTGACTCTTCTCTATATACTTGTTGCGGAAATGGGTATAGTTTAAATGTCAGTCATCAGTTTTAATTATAATGTAGGGAAATTAGTAATGTATCATAACATTGAATCAACTAAGATATTCTTATATAAAACCCTATATACGACAATGACGTAGCATTGAATTAGCAGCTAACACCATTTGCATCAATATGATGATACTTGTCACAACTGAAGTTTTTTTTATATCAATGCAATTCTTCAACAACAATGATGCTTATTATCCAATTATCTCTAACAATTGTTGTCATCATTATAACCATAACTAGAAATCGAGCCGACATCGAAGTTTTTCATCCAACAACACACATTTTAATTAATTATTCTCACCTTGATTCTTAATCATCAGGTAGATATTTGCATGCGTGTATAGCACATGTACAGTGATGATAGTTATGGCTGCATAAGTTTCATTGGCTTTTCGTTTTTAATGGAAAAGGTGACCACTGGACGGGTCTACTTCTATTCTTTGTTCTAGTCAACTAGACTCTTAGAGATTCCATAAATGTAAGCTATTTACCTGTTTTTCACAAATATTAACAGCAGGAAAATTGCTGAGTTATGTATTTTTCTTTTGAAAAACTATCGCCAAAAACGCATTTTCGTAATAAATATGGATCACAGATGTCATATTTCATATAGTGCTTTAAGAACACCATGCGCTTATTCATGTCGTTGGATAAAAGGACCCCATCCATAATGAAGCACCTAAAATATATATAAATCGCTTACCACGATTTCAGATTTAAAAATTAGCTTATTTTTAAAATCTTTTCGATACAAAAAGGCATTCCCATGTCTTAAGTGCTTCGTGTTACAATGTGCTTATTTCCAACACATTAAATTTTTCGAATTAATCTCAATTTTTTTTTAAATTTCAGAAATCTGTGGAATTGTTGCATGGACAATTTTTAGAAACAGTAAATTATAAGATACATCACATAACATTATACACTTTAAAAACTTCCGTCAAAATCATAATTATGGTGTAAAAAAATAAGCATTGACGAACTGAGTGTTCATTACCTAGATATATTTCAATAGTGTGTGATTATATCGCGGAATGCTTTTGATTCTTTTCGGTTAATCCTTTTCAGGATATGTACAAAAAGACAAATGACAATTTTTCTGCTAATGGCTATTTTTCTTTGGATAAAGACTTATTAACAAGGTATTGTGTAATGACAGATTTACCACAATATGCATGACTTTTTCAATCACACGCAATCTTGTACTATTTTAGATTACTGGTGCGATTCTCACCTACACAATAACTATTTTAGAATTTTTGAAAAAGAAGCACGGAAATCGTTATTTGAAATGCATCGAAGTAAAAGATTAAGCATTGCTAGAATGCTATTTTAGATTGCCATTGTCAAAACATTACATGCACGATTTATAACATACAGGTATAACATTTTTACTCTCTCTCTCTCTCTATATATATACTGTAGTTAGATGAAATGTTATAAAGTTCACGTGTATAAGCTGTAGTAAAATAATTATAAATCAATGATAATTAACTTCTGTTTTTGACGGCTTACTCTGCATTTGCAATTAGTGAATTATCACAAGTAATCATTACACATTGTATAATTTGTTAAATTCATCAACATGTATGTGTCATTCTGAAAATGAAAGTGAAAATACGAAAAGATTTTGAGAACAAGTTTTGAATATGCTTTCCAAATTAATGACCTCTTTACCAATGAGCAAACAATGGCGGTAATGTTGATTTTTTCAATAGACCATTAGTCCGAATTGGACACCACATCCTCCCTCTTGGATGACCTATTCCATGGCATGACAAACTGGAGTTGGACAAAATACTGTTAGCACTTTGCTACAGATAAATACATTTATGTTTATTTGGCGTTATTTACCCTCGGTGCTTCTTGTAATTGATCCACCCAAGTGTATTTATAAGGATATCTTTGATGAGCTTTAGTGATGTTGGAGTGATAAATTGGCAATAGTTTTCGGGTCACTGAGCTGAGCCTTTTGAAACTTTTATTTACGAGGTTTGTTAATATTTTAATTATTTTCTCCACCCCAGTCCTGCAAACGATCAGCAATACACTATTGAGTGATCGTTATAGAAAGGATTCCCTGTTTTGCAGAACAATAAACTCGTACCTTACAAGTAAAAATCTGACGTTCGAGCTGTATGACCCATGTATGACCCCTCCCTGTTAGTGCATCATTGACCGATTTTTGTGAACCCCTACCCCCTTCCAACCTTGGACGTCGATTATGAACGGCCCCAAATGTTTTCATGGCAGGGGGCGCTTCAGTTTTGCTGTTAAGGTCGCGATGCTGAAGCGCCTTAATACGGGTTCAATAATCATGGTCCAGATTCACACCTTTATTCTTGAAAAAATGTCACATTTATAACAATGAGTGCCACGTGTTCGCTCTGGAAAACTATGAAGATATTATGCAACGGAATCATTGGATGATAGGCAAACGAACTCACACTGTAAGTAATACATTATGCTTTTACTCATCCTTGAATCGTCAATAAAGTACAGTTGAAAGCTTAATGTACAGTAAGTGACTATGGTTTTGTTTGCCACGTACAGAATGTATGTGGTTTTTTCGAGCTCAACGACAGAATATGGTATCAAATCCAATCACCTGTATCTGCCCCAGTATAGGCTACATGTAATATTCAGTTTGCAGAAGCAACCCATCATCGATCATCTCTAGTATGAATTATGTTGTGATATAAAACCTATACGTTGCTTTATTTTTATAATTGTGACTGATAATTGAAGATCACTTAGACGTGTTTATCTCTTGTACCTCGTACCGGATATACGCTGCTCTGTAGATGCAGTACATTTTTCTTAAAAAGTTTGTGTAGAAAATTGCATCCACACTTTTCATCACTTTGTCACCCTAAGTGAACACTGATATTTTAACAGAACGAAGTACATGTATAAGATTTGAAAAAGAAAATTTTGCCATAAAATTATTAGTTGGCTATCATGTCAGCGAATTTCGACTTCATTTCCACCAGAATTTTTCTCCAATGATTTATTCTCGACCTTATTTTGGAAACCAATTAACAAAGGCACTGCTCTGCTAGTCTTAAATCTTGAAGATCACTGCAGTCGTAGCAAGTGTAACATATTGACGAATGGAATTGGCGTAATTTTAAAATTTTCATTCCAGTTTGCCTATTAAGCAACCATGGTTCATGAATTGATAAGGCCAGCAATATAATGTATGTACCATATACAAGTATGACGAGGGGCGACATATTCCAGAATTTGTTATTGTATCAATAAACAATGATGTGGACAGATAACACAATTTTAAGTTCCCATCCTGCTTGTGATCTGACGGTCTGTCAACATAATGTCATTCAGTTTCATTGCTTGTTCACACCTAGCAACCATTTTCTGGAAACATTGATTGTGGTACATGTTTACTCAAAATCTTTAAACATTTCTAGCACGTGAAGCAAAGTTGTGGAAAAAGGTTGTTTCTGCAAACATTCCCTTGTTTGCTCTGGAGGCGGTAAACATCAAAGGAAAAATGTTTCCTCTCTATGCAGGGTGCCTGAACAGCTGGAAAGTGTTGTGAGGAACAAAAATACAGCAGGCAAATGAATTGATTACTCAATATGGTTATTTAAACAGAGAAAGTCTGGGATATTTATTTTGTCTGTAAAAGTTAGGGAAATTCATATAATTTCTCGAAATTTTTCATAGCACAACATTTTCGATTGGTGTAAATGTCTCGTAAAAGCATTAGAAGAAGAGCTGTATTTGTGACCATTGTTTTATAAAAAATTTCCCCTATGGCGTTTTCATTATCATTACCATTTCTTAACATTTTTATAAAAACGCCACTTAAATACACCTAAAATATATTATTTGTGCTATTTGTTGTTTATAAAATGTCCCCTAATACCTTCTTAAATATTAAATACGGTTATTGGCTACTTTTCAAATTTGTATATGGATAACATTTTCTACAAAAAAAATTCCCCAGTGTTTCCATCATTAAAAATGGTTTTAAAATTTCGAGACGCCCACAAAAATGCAGTGTTTAAGATCTAGAAGTTCCAACCACTAGTGTGCACACCATTATTTATGACAATGTGTGTTATACATGTATATTACTCTATGTTAATACTTTATTTCATATCATTTTTCCGAAATTTCACCAATTATGTCACATCCGTAATAAATTGTTTTAAATTGTAGAGAAACTTTCCAAAAAAATGTTTGGAAAACCTGGAAAAGTCAGGGCAATTGAACTGAACTTTCGGCCTGTCACCCAGTTTAAAGTTCATGTAGTTGGCTACACTCAAGACTTTACGCTTTTTGGTCTGAAAAAAACTCGTTTTAACTTGTTGGAAAATTATGCAACAGTGTAAGTTAGGTAAATTTGATTCAAAATTCAAAATGTTGTCAATGGCATTATTGCTGTGAGTATAAGCAAAGATTAAAAAATGTACCACTCCATGGTAAACAAGTGAAACAGTGTGGCTGCACATCATCCATACCAAATTGCCAATAACTGCAGAATTTCTGGTAAAATATAGGCCTTTAAACACATGATTTCGGTTTATTTGTTTTCAATGTGCTGCTGCTATTGTGGACACTATCATTGTGGAAACGTGTTTCCACAAACTCGTTCTTGAAACTATTTTCCCTAAGACATGTTTCTAGAGAGACATGTTTTCGTAAAATGTTTTTAGGTGTGTACTATGCTCATGACGTTTCCATGACGTCCATGACCTGAAAAACAAGTTATATCTTTTCAATGACTTCCATGAGTTCCATAACCGTTGGACACCCTGATGACGTTTCCATGACCCTGAGATTAATTCCATGACTTCCCTGTCTTCCATGAACGATGGACACCATGATGACGTTTCCATGACCCTGTTGCAAATTCCAGGACTTTTGGAATGACTTCAATGACCTGAATCTCATTTCATGACTTTTTCATGACTTCCATGACCGGTAGCCACCTTGTTTAAATGACCATTTTGATTTATCAAATTCATTTGCCTGCAGTATTTGTGTTCCTTTCAACACCTTCCAGCGAGCCAGGCACACTTTATTGAGTGGAAA
>JAQGAF010002352.1:0-23091 GCA_034687865.1 Kryphioiulus occultus | reverse complement strand
TATTCGCAGAGATTTTATGTATACAATTTTTCAATTTTTTATCATGGCAGGGGTGGGAGGGGAACTTCCCGTTAAGCGCAATTTCTGAAGATAGTATGATTGTGAACCAGCTTGGGTGATTTCTAGTGTGGAAATCTCTTGAATTTAAATTGAGCTTAAAACCGGTCGCTGATTTGGCATCATTATAAAACTATCCGAAGACACAATGAGATTTTCCCTATGAGATGCCATTTTTGATTCTGCAGAGCCGCCTGCCGGAATAAAACACGGGAGTTCTTAAACTTTTTCCAAAATTTGGTCCTTGCAACTATGTTTTTAAAAACAACTTTTGTAATGATGGATAGGACTTTACAATCACCCCGTATCCTTTTGAAATGTAACTGGTACATGTAAAGCTATTTACAAAGACAATTTAACGTGTTTTCTCAATACAGGATTGAACTTTCCACTTCCCTGAACGGAGTTTTCCTGGTTTTAAAACAAATTTCCCTGACCACTAAAAATGCAAAACTATGTCATGACAAGCTATGCAAGGGATGCCGTATTTATTGCTTGTTATAGCGGTTGATTTTCTTTAATTTCTTTCACAGAATTGTGGTCATCTCTTGGTTTTTCTGCTAACCAGCAACTTGCTATGCAAAACGTGATATTGATTTGTTGAATTTCCTGACTTTTTAAAAATAAATAAATTTTCCCCGACTTTCCAGGAAACCCTTTAATGTTTTCAAATCAACCATTACCTAAACGTACGAAAACAAGTCATTTGTCAGACATTGGCGCATTAGCAAAAAGCTAAATTCCAAGTCAGAGCCAGACAGGCATTATTTAAAAAAATGGTAAAATTACATCCATGGCATACGCCTTAGGGATTGCATGTCGGCCGATCAAGGAATGAATAATTTAGGGGCACTGTATACATAAAAAAAATATTAAACCAGCATGTAAGGGCATCTGAGTTGTGACAAAAGGGAACGTAGGTATTTTCGCGATTTTCGAAATGTTAAAATCGCAGGTGCGTACAGAGTTATTCTCAACAAACTCGCATTTATAACGAACTCATGGGTTCTCTCTTTGAAAAAAAAAAGATACAGTGCATGTGAGTTACTTACAGCCTCTCCATGGTGACTAAATCCTGGAAAGCTCCTCTCTCGATGTTTTCGATTTGATTATCCATAAGCTGCCTGCAAACAGATAAAAATAGCAGTCTCATTACACGTATGCAATCGATAAACCTGGGGATAATGGTTTTACGACAATAGGGAGTCAACGTGAGTGGAGGAGTAACAACTGAAATTTATGAGCCAGGAATGGACTACACACACTGAACGTACAAAGGAGCAGCGTTTTGGAAGGTGGCTTCACATTTAAGATACGAGGATTTGACAACACATGAACTACAGTCGATGGATTTGAACTGGAAGCTGAAGTTCAAGATGATGATAGTGCATTTCTAGTTGGAAAATGTTTAACAAAATATTTGCTATTATTGAAAAAGGTCCAAGGCGTAATCTAGTCACTAAACGGAACTACTAGCTCGAATAGGCGAAAATTAAATTGCATGAAACCTTGCTGATACAATTCCAAGTGCAGATGTTTGAAACACAATTGCATGCTGACCGAGATTGAGTAAACAGAACATTGTCTTACAATGTCTAAGAAAGATTATATTCGAAAATTCCAACATGCCATTGCAGGGATCCCACCAAAGTTCTCAAGCAGATTTCACTGACATTCCCTAGCTGACATTTTACGTGAGATTTCACAGG
The DNA here is from genome assembly GCA_034687865.1 of Kryphioiulus occultus. Classification (NCBI taxonomy): domain Eukaryota; kingdom Metazoa; phylum Arthropoda; class Diplopoda; order Julida; family Julidae; genus Kryphioiulus; species Kryphioiulus occultus. Next base: position 21,325 of record JAQGAF010002352.1, on the reverse strand, counting down.
ATATTATAGGACATAGTAATCGAACTATCCTGCAAATTTTCGATACTCAACTTTTATTTTTTGAAGCAATCAAAGGTAAACATTTCATGGCCTAGATACACTTACATGTATTTACAATATACATGTTGGAGCAAAAAATTCCATACATGTATATAATAATTTCACCTCACGATACCTTGGCTTTTCTAGGTCAATAAATTTCCCTGACTTTTCCACGTTTTCCCCCTCTATAAGAGTTCAAGAAAATTAGAATATTATACTTATCACACATTACATTTCAAATATACCATATATTTTACATGTACTAAAATTCCAGTAAAATTACCAAACCATCACAATTCCCCTGACATTTTCAAGAATTGCCTGACATTCCCTGACCTTCCACAATGTGTGAGCCCAGTACTGTTTGTATTATCTGGCACACTGCTGATACAATTGCCAAAAATTAATTCAACGTGCTTGTTTGAAATACAACTGCATTACATTTAACTCATTAGAGGATTACCAAACCATAATGGACAGGAATAATTTCTGGATGTGGACAACATGGTTGTGAAATGGCTAAACTCTTCCACTACGTAACCTCTACTTCACCAGAGCATAAACATGGAGTGGACGGATGAGTTTTCCATTTAAATACCTCAAACTACTAATTCTTTTCGAGTAATCAGGGTTTTGGTCAGCAAATTGTAAAACCAACAAAAAGCGCATTCAAGCACATGCATGTTCGATGCAACCACTGGCCATCACGTATTACAGGGACATTTCACCTTTTATGCTGACCTTATGACTCACCTATAACCATTAACCTATAAAGGAATCTCTGGATGCTATAAAGGGATTTGAACAAACGCTACCAGGGGCAATCTCAGCGACCATCAAAAGCGGTGAATGGACCATTAACGGGGCAATAGATTTGGCAATCAATCATCATTCGTGGTGTTATTACGTTATGCACGCGACACCTTAAGGCCAGATAAATTGCAATCTAAAATCCAAGAGAGAAGAGAAGCGTTAATAAAATAAAGGAGCATATGGGAAAAAAGAACAATTGGGCATTGATTGTACAAATTAGAATTTAGAACACGGATTGTCTGCATTACTTGGTTGGTTGGTGGGGTTTGGAGGACTTAAATTAATGGGGATGAAAACAAAGTTAATCAATGCTCCACAAAAATCTAGTTCATTTACTGTCGGAAACTGCAAATAAAGTTACACCTAACCTGATCTAACCTAACCCAACCTAACAATGCATCTTCATCTTTTTCTGCCCCTAACCACCAGGCAATCACTGCCAGTCTACGAGCAGTTAGGAAACGCCCACTTTCCCATGCTCCCCATGTTAAATGTGCACAAAATAAAGACGTCAAAATCAGCAGGGACTATACTGAAGTACTTCAGTTGCATTAAAATATTCAGGCATATGAATAGCAACGCACCTTTAGTTGATACACTATTAGGAATGCTGGCTCAAACTTAAGACAGGGTGCTCATAAAGTACTACCCTCAGTAAAAAAAATATTTTTAAAAACTTATGGTTGCAAGGTCAAAATATTTGATAAAGATAGAAGAACTACAGATGCTTTTTATTTTTATGTAGTGCATTCACGGGGAGTACCAGCAGGTGGCGTTGCAACCGCTAGAATCGCAAATGACGTCAATTTAGGAAAATGCTCAATGTGTTTAGTGTGTCATGATACCAAACATCGATCAATATTGAGCGCAATTTCAAAAATAAATATGAATTAAAAAGAGATTCAGATACTGTTCTTAACACTCATTCGCAATTTGGGCACATGATATCAGTGGCATTCTTGAGGCGTATATCAATAATAAGTCCTTTCGGAGGACTTCTACTTTTTTCCAAAATTTGTTCTTTGAAACTATCAGTTTTTTAAATTAATTTTTATAAAGAGAAAAAATTTAGATCACCAGGTACTTATAACTTATATCAATCGCATATATTAAACATGACTACAAATTGCGTGTACATACATGAATTGGACCAAAATACCTCTTTCAATAAACCACAAGTTCAGGATATTTCACTCTCAATATTAATGAGTTGGGCTGTTCAATGCATAAGAGGCTGCGTAGGAAAGGACCTAAGCAGCAACCATTTGAATGGACCAACAGTTCAGGATTTCATTCGAAACTGATTGAATTCTGTACTGGGTATTTATATGAATGCCAGTTCTGGAGAGTTAGGTTTCGGTCTATTCACATGCATGCTTGTTAAGCTTATGAATGCAAGGAAAATGACATGAAGCTCTGATGGGTGCATGGAAAGTAATGTAGTTGCATCTTGAAAGTTCTGCAGCTTTTCATGTTCTATCTTTTCAAAGTCGACAGACGACAGTGATGATATAAATGCATCTTTCCATGCACATATTAGGTAATATCATGCAGCCTACATTACCACCATAGACAAATTCTAAAATGCAGTAAGAGTGATGCTGAATGCAAAATTTATAATAAAAATATGTATGCTAATGGATAATAACTTGAAACTCAATAAGGAATTGAAATTCTGATTTTCTGAGGGACTAAAGGGGACATCTCATGTCAGTACACTCATGTTAATCTTCCAAAATCCCGGTGTTCACATGTTGTGGTGAAATTATTTTCAATCAAATTCAATTTAGGTGCCTAAAATCTTCATCCCTATTCATCAATCTATTGTAAGAAAAGGAGGTTGAAATTTTAAATCCTGTCAAATAATGTAGCTACATGTTTACAAGTCGAATGACTTGGGCAGTTGGTTTGACAATGAATTATTATGAAGAAGTTCAAAATGAACATTGTTCACACTTGCCCAATTAAGAGGATCAGTTCTCATAAGAAGTTGCTATAGGGAAAACCAGTTAGTGATACTGCTATGAAACATGACGCCAGTACTGATTAGAAACATGATGGCCTTTGCTCCCAAGTGGTCAGATAGAATAGCCAGGACACATCTCATTAATATTTAGGATAAAAATGGAGTTATTGAAGATGAAGAAAGTGCTTGAATAGATTGATAGAGTGCTGTCAAGAAATTTACAAATTTATGCGCGCGAATCACAGGTGTCTTCAAATGTGTATAACAAAAGACTTAGATAAAATGCAACTCTTCATTGCATAAGCTGAATTCTACGCAATGCTTGATCTTCATACCAATAGGCTCGTTTTTCCTGAAGCCAAGAAATGTGTGCAGCTTCCCGATTTCACATTTCACTAAATTAACTTGCACTTATTAAATTAAAAGGACGCTAGAAGGAAATGGGTGATTGTTTTTTTCTGTATTTCTTTCTCATTAATTGGAGTGTTTGCTCAGCTCTCCTAATAAACCGTATGGGAAGTGTGTTGCGTTAAACATATAAAGCCTAACATAATTTCATTACATATACAATAACTGACGAAGCCTTTGAAATGCTAGGAATGCAAGTCAACTACTTCTGTTTTTGTGTGACTTTACAAATTGACTTATTGATAAAATGGATTTTTAATCTTATTAACAAGTAACCTACAACGCAATTTATGATATTAAAACAGGCAATGAAATTTAACAGTTAACGAACACTAAATTATATCATTTTGTATCGAAATTGAACCAATTTGGTATTAACTTGATACCAAATTTAAAATCTTGCTTTCCCATGTGTATCTCGTCCGAAAATGGTGCACATACCGTATTGATTCGTGAAAACAAAATGAGAAATTTAAAAATGCCTTGAAAAATACCTTTTCTGAGTTATGTCTAGTTAATTTTGGTTGAAAGGACAAATCAACGACGATGTCATGAGGTAATCTCATGCAATTAGAAAACGTTTACGTCTCAATTTGCTTGCTGTATTATTTAATCACATTACATCCACTACGTTGAACTTCAAAAGAATATCAGCTTGAAAAGATTCAACTGTTTGCGGGTAATCATCTGGCTCGCAATAAAATCCTAGTCCCAATTCTTGTTCGAAGGGCCATATTGAAATCGATTACACAGCATGTTTCAATTTTCAGATCTTATGAAAAAGCACGATGTTATGCCAATTAAATTAAATCTCCCTATTTCGTTTAGCAAATATTACGCAATACGAACTATCGATTAATGATATGCAACTCTGAAAACAAGTACAATATTTTCCAACAAACCCTTGCTCAAACAAGGCTAATATTATGAAAGCAAATATTAATCTACTAATAAGCATACAAACAACGTACACAATTCATCTGACAATTACACGTGCACGTATGAAAGTTATAAACCATCAAATGGGAATAGCATTACAATCAGATGCCATGTGTGGAATGTTATTTCATAAAATGGCTGTAATGTAAATACTGGCAGAAAGAAAAATTCCTTAAAATCTAATGTCATAATTCTGGATTATTTAAGAAATACAGAATGTAAATGGTGGAAAATTGCTATCGGATTTGTTGAACATGTTTATAAACCATAGAGTTTTTCTACCAAGTTCTATCAAGAATGATTAGTCTGCGAAAGCAAGCTGTTTCAACTTTGTAAAGGACAAGCAAGTGAAGGATGGTATTTTAAAATGACATTCATTCATCATTTTAATGACATCATTTTGTATAATATACAGTACATTTGCTTGATAGATGTTGTTTGTTCAAGAGTTCAACTACCATAAATTTATTTATCCACAATCTTTAGCTCTGTCAACATCGAGGTCACTGATAGAAGATCAGTTTCTTTATAAACGTATAATTTCGAAAAAAAATATATGCACCAGTTAATATGCAAATTGGGTATTTACAACACAGTTGCCAGTTGCATAATTTATCACACTTATCCCATGTTAAGTTGTCAAAACAATCAGACTTAATACCATTTCTAAGATGTAGCTGACAGTTTCTCTGCGCGTTTCAGTTGGATGAAGAATAGATTAAGTCAAAAAAAGCCAGAAATATTAAATACAGTTAAAAGGGATTGAAAGTATCACAGCCTATCCGGAGACGTTTAATATGACAAGTGGCATAAGACGAATCCCTTGCTATAATTTAATGTTTTAAAATTGAGAAACTTTATAAAACCACATCTTAAACATTGTTAAATTTGCTCATTGCCCATTCTTCATATTCGTATAGTGAGAAATACTTAAATATTATTTAAGTTGGTAGTAACATCTCTTGGATCATTTGAGGCGATGATATAATGCGACTTACAAGCATAGAAACTATCACCAAATCTCAAATTACATTAAAATTTAAATTTGAATCATTTTGCTGTTTTGAAATAATGCGGGTATTGAAACTGAAAAAATTCGCAAAACCACATCTCAAACATTGTTAAATTTGCTCATTGCCAATTCTTCCGATTTGTATTCCTGACACAAAAGCTTCGTTAGGCCTATATCATAATCTGGATCATTTGATACGATGATGTAATGCGACTTAGAAATTAACACAATCTCAAATTAGATTAAAATGTAAATTTCGATCATTTTGCACGTTTGAGATTAATGCACTATTTTCAAACACTGTCTCAATTTTTCTCATTTCTCATTCTTCATATGCCTATTTTTGGGACAAGATACTTCTAATCATAAGTCAGTGTAATCATAATTTCGATAATGGGGACAGGGACGAGAGCATGGAAATACCAAGATTAACAACGATCTTCAATTAAGGATTTCAACTTGTAGAGGAATTATAATTGTGTATATACAGGCAAACCAAAACGTCTTAGAAAAAGAACCATTTCTCGGGAAGTGCCTTAAGGAGACACAAAATGAACAAATGACAAACTCCAGAAAAAAACTACGCCTAGTTTCTTTTTTGATATCTGCTCCTTGGCTAATAGCATAAGCTACTTTAATTAAAAATGCAACGATGAATGACTGGTTTTGGGTCCACGAGGTGAAAGAGCCATCAGTAAATTGTTGGAGTTTTTTACAAGTTTTAATATATGGAAATTGTTGTTTTTCAGTAGTTCTCAGCGCGCATAATGCCCGTTTGGAGGCCACGTTTAATTAAAAGTGAAGAAGAAAGAACTGAAAAAAAACGATAATTAGCCATTTTTGCGCATTACATCCCTTGGCAAGGAAATGAAAAATTGTTAAGCATAAGCAGCACGAAACGTTTATTCCAAACATTAAGTCAATGCTAACATGTATACCATACGAAACCCAGGGCTAATTAATATTTCAGAAAAATGGATTTTCTCCTCATACACAATATCTTGAAAAAAGAAAAAAAATCGTCCTGGAAATGGCTCCAGAGCATGAATATTAAAAAAGCTCTTAATGAAACGTAAGCCGTGCCAATCTATTCGAGCACTCGGTGGTAATGTTCCACTAATGTAAAACTACTCGCAGCAAACTGAGCGATCTAAAAGAAGATCCCATTTGAAAACCACTGGATGTTTCTATGACAAAAGCGGAGTAAGGGCCATTTACAAAATCCTTTTTCTCGAAATATTAATAACAACATCATTTTAGTCCACTTTCTAAAAAACTTCGGGTATTCCTTGGTATATTCCCTGCTTCAAACGTGCAAAATGAATATTTCAACCCTACTTGTCCACTGTACTGGACAAGAATAAAACCTGTCCTAGCTGTCGGAATTTATCCTTTTTTATTAGTTTTTTATCTTGTGTATTGTCCTAACCTAACCTGACTTGACCAAAACTAAACTAAGCCAACCAACAAATCTATTCCCTTGTTTTTGCCTGCCCTAACCGCAAGCAATCACTGCAAGCCTACGAGCCGTTAGAAGAGGCCAACTTTCGCATAGCAGGGCAGCAACAGGGAATATACCATACTTAATTTTTAAAAATAATAAAAATGACTGCAAAATGGATGGATATTGGCACCACGTTCTATAACAAATAAAACTTGGGATAAACTTCTGTATAGTGCCTGCATCAAATGCGCACATTTTCATGTATTCCAGCACTACATCTACATGTAGTATACAAGAATTACATCTGCCATAGCTGTCAGAATTTTTCCTTTATACATGTATCTATATATAGTGTACAGGTACATGTATATATTCTTTTCTTTTTGCGATTTTCGTGTATTTTACACTTATATTATAATTATATATTTATATCTCAACTGTACATCTTCACGCAGTACACAAGAATTACATCTGATAGCTGTCGAAATTTATCCATTAATTTTTTTTATTTTTGTGATTTTCTTCCGTTTTATATTTATATTTCAACTATTTACATGTATTATATCGCCAGGCAATCACTGCCAGCGCACCAGCCGTTCACAGAAGCCCACTTTCTCATTGTGCCTACGCCGGAGCAGGGACAAAACCGAAGTTCACCCAATAATTAAGACAAAACTCTTGAAAAAAAATAGGGGCATGTTATTTGTATGGGTGGCAAGTCGTTAGCACTTTACTAAAGCCTCACATCACATACAGTGGGAGTCTTTGCTCATGCGTGCAACAGAGGCAATGCTCCAGGGCCAACAGCTAGGAAGAAATCAAAGAGATTTGCCAGCCATCAAAAGTAAGGGGAATTGTGCCCGGAATAACCACCCTTCATTTGGCCCTGCCAGGTTAAGCTCCAGAGGTCACATTTGTAGAATCTTTAGTGATTTGCTTTATCGGATTTCGCAGCTGTCATCCCCTCATGAAATGCCTTTTTGGGAACGGAAGATTCTGGGGGCTTTGTACTGGAAGGCAACCCGCAGCGTGGCAGTCAACCCCACCCACCCAGAAGCCGGAACGCATAACTTTGGGATGATTTTATGAACGTTCTCTCGCCATTCTCACTTCTTTTCAAACAATTTCCTGCTTTTTGTGCACGAAAGTAACTTTTGGGCTGCTGAAAGGGTTTGCAAATTTGGGCCATCAGGAGTGGACACGCCCTCGGCAACCCTGAAGGCGTTCTTGGTGGAGCACTTCAGGCTGCCCTGGGCTCTCCAGAGAGGATAATCTATGGTGCTAAGCTGCTTTTTGTATGCCAGACCACGGCCCGTTGCATCGTGGTCTGCATCAAAGACTGCATTTTAATAACAAGGTGACCTCTGGGGTCGCCACCAACGCTCGCGGAGCACAAACATTTCCTGGGAAATGTCGTGACAGTCCGATTATCATCTTTGCCCATGCTGGCAACGACGTCAAATATTTTATAGTGGGATTGCAGGTAACGACTGCACGAGTGGCACCAGATGACGTCATTGTCAGTAAGAATCACAACGTAACACAGGGTGCCTGCTGCATCTGGTAATGAAAATTCCATGACTTCTTTATGACTTCAAAAACATTTCCATGCCTATTAAAGTATGACGCCATTCAAGTTGTGTAATCACTGATTTTCAGGTTTAGAGTGATTTTGGGTGAAAAATCAAGAATTTAAACCCACATTTTTATTTTACGAATGAAAGACGAACATTCCATGACCCTGACGTGAATTAGGAAGAGAAGTTGCGTCGAAAATAGCCTATAAAGTTAAACATGAAGAAAAAAAAGAATGAAGCTTGTCCCTTTATCTTAATTCATGGTGACAACTTATTACTAAGTTTCCCAGGTTTTTCAGGTTCAAATCATGGATTTTACCAACATTTCTTCAAACAAGTATATATACATGGTTCATAACCAAATTCTCAAATAAATTTCCGTAACTTTCCCTGACAAACCCATCAAATTTCCCTGACATAAAAATCTATCTACTAAGACATTGTTGCAGCTGTACAAATGTGTGGACAATTCCATTTTTAGTAAGCTCAATTTAAACGTTGTTTCTTTTTTTGCAGGACCATTAACGTCAAATAGGCAACTCATAAATTCCCCTGACTTTCCATCAAAAACGCCAATTTTCGCCGACTTTCCAGGTGGGTACGAACCCTGACCTGGTTACCTCGCATCCCTAAAAACCCACGTTTCCATACTTGTCGTTGAAACGCGTGCCGTAACTAAGTCAAAATGCGAAAAGGTACTTTAGTTAACGCGTGATTTTTGTAGGCCACTGGCCAGTACGTTACCGACGCATTGACCAGACGACGAGCAGCTCGATTCCCGAAACGCCTAAAATACCTTCTCGTCATCCCCGACCTATTGTTATCCCCCTCTCTTTGTTTTCGTCGCGAGCACGAAAAGATAACGCCGAAACGAAAAAGGTACGGACGGACGGACGGCATGGGATATGATGATGATGGCCTGCATGCATGCATGGCGCACCAAACGCCCAACAGTGAAAAAGAAAGGGAAGGAGGGAATGAGAGAGGGGGGAATTGGTGTCAGTGGGACAGGCAGAAAGAAGAAAGTGCATGCGGCAAAAGCAACAGATTGGAAGCGGAAGTCATGTGTCGCCCATACATGTACATGTATCGAATTGACAGCTCATTAGCCTTCCGATGGCTAATCAAAAATTACATATACACTGTATGCTTTCACAGTTTATCCGCGATTCTCGAGACTCGAGACTGGAACTTCCTCCGAAGAAACTAGAAATTCACTACGCTAAACCAAGAACCTTAAGCTACATTACGTTCTCACGAGTCAACTTTTCTCGGTCTATATATCGATCGACAAATGTTGACCGATAATTGTTCAATTTCTGTTCAGAGTTTCAACAAAAATGTACGCAACTTACGGTTGAAGATATGGCGCGGAGCAAAATTATACTCGTTGTATTTTTCCCAAATTCGCGTTAAATGGAACTCGAAAAAAGGAATAGAACACGATTCTGGCGAAAATTCGAACGCGCGCGCGTGCCCAATTTGGAATTTCGTTCGTTCACGTGCTCTAATAAATGGAACGAAGTGAGCGAGTTGAAAAGTAGTTGAAAGACCGGAAGTTGAAGGGTGCATGCAGGCCAACTTTGTTCGATTCAATTCCAATCATTGAACAACTCGGATTCAATTCTGTTGAAAAGCGCGTTCTCACATTTCAATTAGCTCTCAACAGAAAGTTGCTCGACAAAAATTGACGAGTGCAGGCCAACTTTGTTCGATTCAACCAATCATTAACCATCTCGGATTCAATTCTGTTGAAAAGCGCGTTTTTACATTTCAATTAGCTTTCAACCGAAAGTTGATCGACAAAAATTGACTCGTGAGAACGCGGCTTTAGTTTTAAATCACGCGCGTAAACTTGTTTTTGAGAATCTCCTGGAGTACGGTTCGATTCGAGACGAACACGTGACTTCCTGGCACGTGACCCTCCGCGTTAACCGGATGCGGCGAAGCCCCCCATTTACGTCGCCTCCAAACTGGGCTACCAAAGGGCGAAGTCTGTATTTCCTGATAGTTTTCATAGTGTAGGTCTCATTCAAGGGCCCCCTATGTGCATAAACTCGTATTCACCACTCCCCCCCTAGGTCCGAACAGCTTTTCGATGGAGCGGAGAATACTGCGTGTGACGAGCTTACGTGTAAGTGCGGTACGTGAAACCCACGACATACTCGATCTAAGTGACTCGGCTTAAGCTGGCTCTATCGAAAATAACTTTTGCGTCCGCGTGCAAACACTGTAGCGATGCGAATAAATAGCCAGCCTAAGCCAGGATGTCAATGAGCATTTTCGGCGAGATGAGAAACAATGAATAAAACTGGAATGTCACCCCTCAGCCACGTGGCAAAACTAAACGGACAGTATGCCGGTCTGCGTTCTCATGAGTCAATTTTTGTCGATCAACTTTCAGTTGAAAGTTGATTGAAATGTGCGAGAACACGCATTGGTAATCACTCAGTAAAAAAACGAGAAATGAAAAATGGTTCTCGGCTCCACTGGCCGAGAGTTTTTAATCGAGGATCGATTCGTGAAATTCCTTTACGCGACGTACACGTAACAACAACTTTGACCGTGTCGTTCGTATTTCCTAATGGGGTCGGCCATAATTTCCCGTCAGCCTACTTTCTCTCGACCGTGGGCTGCTCCTGACCCGCATAACTGCGTGAGGGCGAAAAAGGAAATCGACTGCAGCCTACTTTCTTACGACGACGTTGCTTTTTTCTTTTCTTCTTTTCAAAACCGTTCTCCTTATTACGCGTCTCGGTAACACACGCGTGCCGTTCGGGGGCGCTAGTGTCGTTCGCTCCACTAACACAATAACTACTAAGGCATCATTAATGAACCCCCCTATTATATAGGCTAATCGAGAAAGCCATTTCACTTTCAACGAGAGATCCCTTCCAAGTATTCGTGTTCCTTATATGGACAACTGAGAAAAAAAAAATACCAATCGCGTTATGGCGAAATGACGCATTTGGCCAGACAAAGTACGAAATAAACGAGAGGGTCAAAGATGGCTGCCAAAGAGCCGTAGTCGGCGACCTATTCACATTCATGTTGGCTTCAAAAAAACAGGAAGTGTGAATCTATGGTGCCAGACTGTGAAGTAACTACATGTATGGCGCGTCAACAGACTCCATAGGGTGGCCATAATGTCCGCGAACATTAGGCGTATGCATAAGTAATAAAAAGGTGAATTTGCATAAAATCCATTATTATGGAAGAGTTCTTCGTGGTTTGTTTTCCGAATAATTTCGGAATAAAATATGATTAGTTTAAAAAAAAATGGTCCAGAAATGATTTTTTATAAGGGGCTTTAGTCCGAAAAAGTTTGGGAAAGTAGGGACTAAGTTGACCCTGCATTTTAAATTATGTACTCGGATCGACTCGCCTAACGATTAATTATTACGTGACGAATCGTGTTTCCTGTGCTGCCATCTTGGAAACGCTCACGAGGATGAGGATTTACAATTGAGTACAAAAAAATCGACTCACCTGCATGAATCTAGTAAAAATGGGTTTTTCTCAGAAACCGATTTAAAATCGGAAAAATGTGTTTCGTATACAATTTATTCCTCTTTATAACTCGCCTATAGTGTGAAAAGGATTTCTGCTGAGTTTCTCCAGAGAATAGGGTACAACTTGTGCGGCTACTTCCGGTGTAGTTGTCATTTTATCGAGAAATCATTCATTAACAATATGTCTGGTTTTGTGTTCATTAAGCTCTGATAATCATATTGCATTCAGAAACACTCTTATAGCCACATTTGGGTTGCTCTAAGTTCGACATTTTGCGTCTCAAATATGCATAAGGAATTGTATGCAATTAGGCGAATTATAAAGAGGAAGAAATTGTGAACAAAACTTTTTTCGATTTTAAATCCGACATTTGGTTTCTGAGAAAAATACATTTTTACTCGATTCATGCAAGTGAGTCGACCTTTTTTGTACTCAAGTGTATTATAATACAGTCAGTCATAGAATTAGACGAGACTGTCGAAGACAAAAGTCTCACTCTCGGGGGGGCGTACAAAAATCCGATCTAAAAAGTTAAATTTCTTACGCAATGTGTCGATCGACATCTAGAGGGAGGAGGTATTTGAATGGCAATGAACAGGAAGTAAAAACAAGGTCAATGCGAGTGCAAAGTGCGATTCAAGGGGGACCGAATTGTAAAAAAACTTCCTCCCTAATCGCTCGAGATTAGAAAGCCCAACGACGGCGACAATATCAGGACGAAAATAAAAGGTTATAAACACTGGCGTCGAACAACAAAAGTTGAAATCAACCACGTACATGTATACCACACAAAAAAATCACTCAAAATAGACGTTATCCGAGGCCCGTTCCAAGAATTTCAGAGGTTAAGTCGTTCGATAGCGATCGAATCGGCGGATGTTTTATCGCCTCAAAGATTATTACGACGATCAAAATTCAGGAGTTCATGACGCTTCCTACCAACGCGATTATTTTTGCGCAGTTAAAAAAAAAATCAGTAAAGGGCGTCAAACTAAAGCCAAATTACATCGTAGAGAATATGGTAAAAATAACGACAATAACATGTTCGTGTAATGTACTGTATATGTTATAGAGGAAACGTTAACCATTCATGAGAGAGCACCAGATTTACTGTAGGCTACTTGTACGTTCTCAACAGTTCGGAAATATGAAAACAAGTTCTTGAATGGACTATAGTTTACACGTACATGTTCTGTAGGTCTAAATTTAGGTGTTGAGCAACCAGGGCTTGAAATTGGGAATATCAAAAACGATGAAAAGTTATTTTCGACTGTTTTCTTCGGTGATGTCAACAACTATATGTACGTGTACATGTTCGTTGTCTTTTCGTCCATTATGGCGTACCCCGATATGAGCTAACAGGAAGGAAGGAAGGAGAGCGTCACTATAACACCCTTAATCGAAGGGCAAGGTCAACTATTTGGTATCTGGCCCACCCCCTCGAATGAGTCCACTGGGGTAAGGGCGGCCATTTGTGCACTTCCCTTCGTCTGGCCCACGCGTTCTCCTCGTTAGTCACAAGTTCACAACTGAATTTGACGAGCCCAACGAACTCTCATACTGTACGTGCAAATAAAAGACCTCGTATTAGGACGAAAAACAGACCTTACACTTAGTTGGGGTCAAAAAAAAATGCGTGCACTCGCTGTACATCAAAAAAATTTAAGACACGTTTGTTCCATTGAACGAACTTCGTTAAAATCAGATTACTTCAACTTGGTTACTTTTATTACGTCATAAGATACCGAGTATTTTAATAACATTCCTACAGGTTCCTTAACTTCTCTCGCCTATAGGGAAAAACAGACACCAGTTGATAGGCGTTTCTTGGCAGGTGCCTTTTTTTTAAATGTAATAAAATAAAGCACAATGACGTCATCTTTAGGTCGGCCTAAATCTCAACAGTATGTGCTCGGTTAAGCCGCGTTCTCAAGAGTCAATTTTTGTCGATCAACTTTCTGTTGAAAGCCGATTGAAATGTGTGATAACACGCTTTTCAACAGAATTGAATCCGAGTTGGTCAATGATTGGTAATTGAATCGTACAAAGTTGGCCAACCCTTTCAACTTTTGGCCTGTCAACGGCTTTCAACTCGCTCGCTTCCGTTCCATTTAGAGCACGTGAACGAACACAATTTCAAATCGTGTTCGAATTCCTTTTTTCGAGTTCCATTTAACACGAATTTTTGGAAAAAATACAGCGAGCATAATTGCGCTCGACGCCATCTTCAACTGTAAGTTGCGTACATTTTGTGTTGAAACGTTTGAACAGAAATCGAATAATTATCGGTCAATAATTGTCGATCGATATTGACCGACAAAAGTTTACTCGTTAGAATGTCTGGTAGAGCTTTAGGTCGTGACCGTGTTTTTTTTTCCCTTTCTTTCAATCAATTCCGACGCAATTTCCTCTCCCCGTCGATGATTCCGAAATGCGGTTTATCAGCGGGTGCCAAAAATCCCTTTTTTTTGTTGTTCGTTAAAAAGCGTTTATGCAAATGCGGACATCGCCCCGATATAACATCCGGCGGTAGGGGGGCGCACCTTAACCCTCCTTTCCCCCTTTACCCCTTAAATCGTCCGTTTTCCCCGTTTGAAATGGCGATGGACGAAGAGGAAAAGAAAGGAATCTCAAAGTCACCTTTTCCTCCATCCAAAACAAAAAAAAAAAAAATCCGAGGAGGAGGCAAATCCAAATCCCATGCAGCAGCAGCCGATCGCGTTTCGGCACATCGAGCCGGAAATTGTGTCAGCCAGTCAGCCGTTAGCCCTGGCGGTACCTCCTCTCCTCCTCCTCCTCCTCCTTCATCACCCCTAACGAAAGCCTCTTTTTCCTCCTAAATACATTTCTCTCTCCCGAGAAACCTTCCTTTCTCCCCTCTTCGTTTGGACCCGCTCAAGTTGTCTAACCTTGAGGGGGGTTCATGAGGAGAGAATCGAATGTGAATGGCTCGGTGCATGCCGGGAGGATAATGTTGAAAAAGGGATGTCCTTGGCTCCAGTCATTGACTCGAGCGAGTCAAAACAGTGAGCGGAGGGAAAACTGATGATGTTAAATAGCGACCGAGAGAGAGCAAATAAAAATAACCCCGACAAACACTGGCGCGATGCAAACAACGAGACGCCCGAAATGCCTCCCAATTAATCGACGAACGTACGATTATTTTAGGATTCCAATCTGGGCTAGACTACGGCGAAATGCGCGATTATCAAAACTTTTTACTACGACATTAGCCCGATTTTTGTTTTCAAATTTGTCTCCCTAATAACCTCATTCGGCCGCGTAACAGTTTCGATATTATCCCATTTCGAAAAAGCCACGCGGGGAATTTTTTTTTTAAAAATGAGCGATTAAGGAAAGCGAACGCGTATGCGAGAGAAAGAGAGAGAACACGGTCACGGATGAAATAGGTCAATTTTCGAGGTTACCTCCTAACCCAGAACTTTAACGCGCCGTGTAGCCTACGCGTGATCCCAAATTATGCAGTTTGTCTCTATCTCCATCCCCCCCCCTACCCAATTCCCCCACCTCGACCGAATGAATTAAAACAAAACGAGAACTACTTACCCCCTTCGACGACGATATTAAGTTTTGAAAAAAAAGACAAAAATACCGAATTTGAGGATGCCTCGTTCGAAAATCGAACGCGAAGGGCATTCGAATTTGTACTAAACGGAAGTTCATAGAATTCGTACTGAACATACCATCTCGTTCGAAAGTTAGCGGAAATTGGTACCGTTCTAATTCTAGAAGGAAACAATTCTAAACGGAATAAGAAAAGGTAAAGTTCTGAATTGTCTACTTACGATAGCGCTGCATGATGGCCTTCTTGTAAGTACAATAACGTTTGTCTTTGGCTTCCCGATCTGACATTTTCAAACTGTCCATCGTCATTTTCAGAGGTTCGCAGAATGGCATCGATGAGTCTGGACTCGTAATTAAGCGCTTCGAAAGCGAAAAGTAGAAGAAAAATCCGCGAGGTACGTGAAACTACGAAAGACTCGCGGCGAATACATCGATGGGAGGGAGGGAGGAAGCACGCACGCACTCACTCACTCGCTCGAGTAAAAACACGCGCGAATAAACTTATTCGTAAGGTCCATGTTCAGCTGAAAACTGACGAGATCCAAAATCCGAAAATCCGGCCGGTCCGTCGACCGAACGAGCGAAGCAACTTTTTTTTTCCCGTCGGTGTCGGTTGAAAAGGTCCCGAAAAAGCAAAAGTTTTCTTTTTTCTCTCCAAACGCACGAAAATGTGGAAGCGGAAAATTGTGCGCGTCTCCAAGGTATGGCGCGCGCGATTCGTTTGGCCGCTGACAGTTAAAAAGCGCAGTTTTTTTTCTCTCTCTCTCTCTCTCTTTCTCTGTTTCTCTTCCAAGCGCCGCTCAACACACTACGGAAGTGACCTTAGTTAGTGGCGAGCGTCAATCAATCTCGGCAATTATCGTGCTGGTCATGTGACCCAGTTCCTCCTATTCCTAATCTGCCGGATGGTGGCTCTGGCGGTAGAAAGTAGACGCGAATACCTTTAGGCTTTTGCCTACTTTCACTACTGGGTCACTCGTACCAACTCCCAGCGTTCAGCTGGAATAGGCGGAGGAAGAGGAGGAGGAAGCAAACAGCGAACCGACGTATTGAGAGCGAGAGCGGCTGACAGCCCACCGACGAGACCAGTCCAACGTACGGGAAAAGGGGGAAGGATCTCCGGCCAGAAAAAAAAAACGAAGCGCGCCAACGCTTGAAATACTCACATCGTGAAATAGGCGCACTACTAATGGATGGATGTTTCATTCTCATTACCCACGATTATCCGAAGTTTCGAATAACTTACTATCAGTATTGTAATAATGACAGTAACGCTGATCCTAAGTTATCCTAACTCTGACAGTAGGGTAACGACGCTGAGCCTAAGTGAGAAGTATTCTGCAGGGCCCCATAGCTTGTTGAAAGGTCTCGACAGAAATTGAAAATTTCAGGATCAACAGTTTATCGAAAAAAGTCGACTCGTGAGAACGTGTCTATATTCGACGTCATTTAAGTCATAAAAGTCATATTGAAGGTTTAATTAAAAAATTAAGAAAACTAATGCCTGTTTTATATGTCGTAAGAAATCTTCTAGACATTAAAACCAAAAGGATAATTTATTATGCGTGGCTAGAAAGTTTGTTAACGTATGGTATTGAGATATATGATAACTCCGCAAACTCTACCTCGCAAAGTTTGCAAAAAACTCAAAATAAACCAAAATGACATATTATCCCTCGTTACATCTTCATTTCTCATTTTGTATTTATGCGTTCCAGAGTTAATTCTTGCTAACATACGAATTGATAGAAATTTCACGCTTCATCTCGCAATAATTTTCAAATGTTTTTTTTTCTTTTTCATACTACATTTGTATATCATATTTTTCGTGTTAAATAATGGTTATTGTAAATGCTCGAGGCCAAACAAGTTATATTTTGAACTTCGCCCCCCTCCCCCCACTACAAAATAAACTAAATTTCAATTCAATTCATTTAATTCAAACAGGTAATTTTAGAGGGATCCCTTTTTCTCAATTTATTAAGCAATAGGTTTATGTCACCTGATTGGGTCACGACAGCAACATCGTCGCTAAATTAAATTTATAATTGATTAAAGCTATTTCTTATAAGAACAAAACGCCGCTCGAGTCTTATTCCACGTACACGTACATCTCCCTAAATGTACCGAGTCAATACTTCGGTGATTTTATTGAACGATGCCCTCAAAAGCATCATTGTACTGTACATGTAACAGCTGCGGTAAATCTACCACTGTTTGACTGTTCGTAGAACGTCATAAACTTAAAAAGTCAATTTACCGATGATGTTGGGGGGGGGTTGAGGTGTAAATGGATTACCGCAATGCCGCGTGGCATTTTTACGCCGACTTCGTACAGTATATAGGGCGTCGAGTTGAGTTGAATTAAAACAATGATATCCTACGCGTGGAACGAAAATATACGTGTAATTGTAAGTGGTAAGGAAGGAGAAAATAAATGCAACGCGTGATTTAACTTTAAAGAAAACCAAGTAAGGATTTTTTGCGAAAATATTTGTGATTTTCAAAAATATTGCAAAACAAAATTTAACGGGAAAACCAACATCTGTTCCGGGGTTCATTGCCATAGATAAATAAATGTCGTTACATCTTCAAAAGAAAAAACTCGGAACATTCCTGTATCGAATCTCACGTTCTACGGTTGCCATGGTTACCACGTGCATCGGCACGTGACTCTTTCTATTCAAAGAATCAACGCTCGGGCGATGAGCGGCAAATTCAAAATCCGTACAAAATGAAAAAAACCTAGCAATTTACACGTACACGTGTATGACATGGCCTATCCCTGTAAAAACGTCGTTTCTTTCGACCATTTCCGTTTCCGCGTATGCTTTTGATAAAGAAAAACAAAACATATCCAGTTGAAGTTGAAGTTCGTATCCAGTTGAATCGGGGGCGGAGAGAAGAGAGCGAAATTTAAAACTTAAATTCGCT
This sequence comes from Kryphioiulus occultus, assembly GCA_034687865.1. Classification (NCBI taxonomy): domain Eukaryota; kingdom Metazoa; phylum Arthropoda; class Diplopoda; order Julida; family Julidae; genus Kryphioiulus; species Kryphioiulus occultus. Next base: position 3,092 of record JAQGAF010002352.1, on the reverse strand, counting down.
CGAAACCCGAAGCTTCGTTTCGCGAAGTTGTCAAAATTGCGAGAGGGCTTGAATCTCAACCTGTTCTCATTTCAGGTTCTTCCGTACGATTTTCATTTCGAAGTGTCGTCGTTTCTCGAATGGTATCAGATGCTGTATATAACAGCGAAGAGTAATGTACAGAAGTAAACTTTGTACAATGTATAGTTAACGCGGAGGAACCAACCGTAATCCAAAACCTCAAAATGGGGGAAAAAAAGGTAAACAAAGGGTAAGGGATTCGAATTTGAATTAACCGTTGCATTCGGCCGCGGGCAATTATGAGCCTCGAGGTGCGGCTTTACTCGTTTGGTCAGTCGTATTTCGCGTCCGGATAAAACTATACCGTAGTGACATAACTCGGACAGGTGAAAAAAGCAGCGGTTATTTTATTATACCGTATAAAAAGGGGGCCGCGGATTGCGCGCGACGGTTCGGATATATATCATCGAAACTCGGACAGGACAACAGCTGGACTGATCTAGTTCATTAATGCAAATAAGTTGAACTTGTTTCGTAAAACACAGTTGAATATATAGGATAGATGCCCACTCGACGCATTTACGAGAAACTAGATCAAAAGGGATCCATATGGAAATTACGTCAAAAATAAACGGGCGAAAAAAAAAACCGTTCGATCATCGCGAATAATCGCTGGAAATTCAATTGAAAAATATCAGTTACACGTACCCCCTGGTGGAAAAGATTAGTATATGATCACTATTATACTACACATAGTAATATCAAAGAAAACCTGTACATGCAAGTAGTGACGGATACTTATGTCACCACACTCCATACTGTACTTATACTACTAATACTAATACTGTATACTAATCCGTAGTGTTAAGTAGTGATAGGCTATACTGGTATCACTATAAAGTATCACTAGTTTCCAGTAGTGTCAGTAATAGCACAGTGGAATCTGCTGTTGCAACTAAAAAGGTGTATAGTGATTTTAAACGTTCGCAGTCAAATTCAATTGCATTTTTTTTCTTGTAAGTTATAAATCTCACTATAGAGAGTTGCAATTGAACTATACACGCGCAATAATTTCACGAACTTCGTGCAAATGTACCGATCGCCAGTATAACTCGTACTGATATCAGTAAGATATATACCAATATCACCATATATCAGTAAATGTGTACTGATATCACTATGAATTTTATACTGATCTATACTAATCTTTCCACTTAACTCGTCACTTACTATTCATCTATTTTGGCTTCCTTAACACGTGCAAAACGTTACATTACAGTGTTTAGGACATGTACCATATACAGCGTATGATTTCCGTGCAATCTGAGCTATACACGGCGTTTAGTTGACGAGGGTTATCACGCGTGCGATTAACCATATACAGTACATGTACAGTGTACAGTATTTTTGAGTGATTGCGTATTGAGGAAGAAACGAGCGAAAAACAAGCGAGGAAGAATGAATAAAAACATCCGCGTTAATTTTAAATTTCGAGGAAACGATCAACGTCGAGTGATAATTTTACCGAATGTACATATTTTTTTGTAAATCGATTTCAACGTTATTGTTGTTATTATTATCATTTAGGATCATGTCGTTGATACTTTATTTCGACCACCAACCAAATGCATGCATGCCGTTATTATCCCCGGCCTCCACCTCTAACGTGACCCTGATTTTCACTTTCTTTCCACGTTGCGCAACTGGAAATGGCACATGAGAGAGAGAGAGAGAGAGCAACGCTTCGCACCGGGTGACATACATTCAACCAAAATCAAATTTCGCTTTTTTTTCTCTCTCTCTCTCTCTCTCTCTCTCTCCTCTTGGCCAAGTTAGCTCCCTGCTACTCGAACGTAAGCGAATCTAATTAACCCACAACTAGAAAACATTCGAATTGGAAAAAAAAAAGAAAAACGCTTTCCGGCGATTAAACCGGGATTAAATTGGTGTTTTTCGTCATTTTAGCCGGTCTCGTTTTATGGCGATTGTGTTTCGATCGTATAAACGAAAAACGTCCGTATTATTATTACACGTACACGTATGTATTTCGTGACACCCTCGTGCTCCCTAAATATTTTGAAAATGGTCTTCCTCGACCTTATTTATAGAACAGTCGGTTCAATATCGAAATCGTAATAAAAACATAAGGTAAGCGATAAAACGGGAAAGCAAAATTAGGTTGCAGTTATAAATGGGGATAACAATTACAGTACGTCGGGGATATTTTCAGCGATGAATAGGCCTACTATAGGCTCCTAGACCAATGTATATTATACATGTACTACTAGTAGGGTGGATGATATGTCACTATCTATCGTAAATATGCTAATATTTTATTAATTATCGATGGATTTTCTTCCAAGTAAGCTTTATTGTGGTCGAATAAAGTTCTATTTGAGAATTTGTTTAAAAAATTCCATCACTAACGGCTTGACATCTCCACGTAATTGAAGTACATGTACATATAATATTAATAATAATAAATTTACTTTATTCTTGGATTGGAAAAGGAGTAGAAGAGATACATTGTATACATAATGTACATTGTACAATAGACAGAAATCTCTTACATCTACCGTTAGTGACGTTCATTTCGGGATAACAATTACGTCGGGGATATGTACGAGTACATGTAGTGCATAAATACCAAACAAAATTCTGGCGTATTTCGAAACATTTATCATCAGTAATTAATAAAAACATTGCCCCAATTTTCGACAGATAAGTTATCACCCATCCTGTATATGTATACGCTTCGAAAGGGAAGTTAAGTTTAACGTCCATTAAAATAGGTCGGTGCAACTGGCTGGTCATTAGCGCTGTAATAAGTTAAACTAGCTGCGTGTACTAGTATTTAGGCGTTCATCGATTGAATCAACAATAACTTACAGTATACAGTAGGTTCGCGAGAACAATAGACGCCGTTAATTGTTTCAATCTCGGTCGGTTTTTTGTTTTTTTTCGTATTTTTCTGAACCCATTTTAAAAGCCAAGTACATGTACTGTACATGTATACATGTATATGGTGGGCCTGTATAGTTACTCCCATTTCATGTTTGAATTTGTTCACGCCGCGGGGAGGGGGGGGGGGG
>JAQGAF010002351.1:0-23092 GCA_034687865.1 Kryphioiulus occultus | reverse complement strand
TTTCACGAAAAGGCTCATAGGGATGATAGGTGCAAAGTGGTCACATTGGCTTTGTATTCAAAAAGTCGCTCATTTTAAGCCTAAACTCTGCCGGTGCTTGCAGATTTGCAATTTTGACTCCGTATCCTCTGTATTGTCAACAAAAATGGATATCAGGCCAAACAACACCATTTACGTGAACAACCTGAACGAGAAAGTGAAAAAAGATGGTAAGTCTCGCTGTTGAAGCTATGCATGACGTACATGTTACGTAGCACTAACCATGCTTTACGATTTACACTTTTTACAGAATTAAAAAAGTCACTGTATGCCATCTTCTCACAATTCGGTCAAATATTAAACATCGTGGCTTTGAAAACGTTGAAGATGAGAGGTCAAGCATTCGTCATTTTCAAGGAAATCAACAGCGCCACAAACGCTCTACGTTCAATGCAAGGCTTTCCTTTCTATGACAAACCCATGGTAAACTTGTTGTGAACGGTGATATTAAAGACAGTTATTGACAATCTGTATATTGATATGCACTAACCAGGTTCTTTTAAAAACTAGAGGATACAGTACGCCAAAGGTGACTCTGACGTAATTGCGAAAATAAAGGGCACGTTTGTGGAGAGGCCCAAAAAACCTAAACGAGTTGCACCAGAAGAAACTATTGACACGAAAAAGGCGAAGAAAAAGGCTGCCAAAGAACAAGCCAGGTATTTATGTTGGCTAGTACAATTACACTTTAAGTCTCAGTGCTGACTATATGAAATGTGTGGTCAATTATTTTGTCGTACTTTTTTTTAGTGAATTTACATTCAATTACTTATCGCACATTTCTTGTATTTGCCTCTTGTAGACAGCAACTGTTACAGCCTGCGGTGATGACTGGAATGCCGATGGGAATGAACATGAGTGGTTTGGGACAACCGAGTAAGTAAAATTCAGAATCGGTAAATAACGTACTCATAGTATCGTTTCAAAAAATAACTGACCGTGACTATTTCTCATCTTTTAGTTGGTCAACCCGTTATAATGCCCGAACAGCCACCAAATCAGATATTGTTTTTGACCAATCTTCCTGAAGAAACCAACGAAATGATGCTATCCATGCTATTTAATCAGTAAGTCCACTAGCTTCAGACATGGTTAATAACGTTTGCAATAATGTATGATGTGATAGCCTAATCGAAAATTAATCACTATTCAGGTTCCCTGGATTTAAAGAAGTTCGTCTTGTCCCGGGAAGACACGACATCGCTTTCGTTGAATTTGATAATGAAATGCAGTCTTCTGCTGCCCGTGATGCATTACAAGGATTCAAGATAACTCCAACCAATGCGATGAAAATTTCCTTTGCCAAAAAGTGATCGAGTCGGCACTATTCCATTTTCACATGTTTTCGACATTGCCTCATCTTATTTGTTTCATGAAATAAATGCACGTAAATTTATCGATGGGTGAAAATAACTTTAAATTTAGCAACCTTGTAAGATGTGCAGAGCAATGATACTTTAAGAGGAAAGCTGAGCAATTTTATCAGAAATACTGGGTACAAACAAAATAGGCTACTTGCTGATGGCTGCCCATAATACTTCAAATTGAGAATTATCCAGTTGTTATCATGAATGTCACCCTACTATTATACAAGTAATTGAGTGCAATAACTCATTCAAAAGGCCTATTCTTCTTGACTGGCCCAGTATCAATAACTGAAACAGTTTTACCTGAATTATATACATCTCCAATTACTGTGCCCAATAACAAATTTTGGCCAAATACGAATTGTAGGGTACTGTAAACGTTTGTAGGTCTTGGAATTTTGGAAGGATTAATTGAAATTTGGCAATGCACAGTTTTTTTTATTAATAAAAATAAGGTATTTATAGATTAATGATGCAGATGTTTTATAACTACTCAAGCTAAACACGGAAATTTAAGATAGTCTTTCACTCAAGAATTTATGAATTTTATAAGAAGTCTACAAAAGTTTCCTCTACGTATCTTGAAATACATCAATTTACTTTGAAATATTGAACAGTGGAACAACATACGCTCAACACAGCCACTACAGGTTTTTAAAATAGATTTCACCGGAATAATCTAGTAAATCAATGCTTTCTACGTGCTTTCTGGTTAATACGCGAACGAAAACTGATTAACCAGAATTCACAGGCGGGAAAATTCTTCCGGTAATTACTCAAGATAAGCAATTAAAGATACATGTACACCTGTAGCTACAATTTAATACTAAAATGACGTCATCATTTGAGAACTTTTCTGCAATCTCAGCCATATACATAGTACAATTTACTAACATACCCTCCCCTGAGATAATTTGTTAACTACCGGAAATCTGTTAAAATTGATTATTTCCACCGGCTTTTTCAAAGCAATTTACCTATGACGTTCCATTATCATTCAAATGTGTGCTAAAACCCATCAGTTGTAATCTAATTTTCCTAAAAAGCACGCCTACCGCATTCCTATTATCCTTATCTGTTATCTCTTAGGAAAAATTCAGTAAAATCAATTATTGTTCTAATTTTTAAAAACTGTCCTAAAAAGTGCCATAGATATTATTATTAAAAACTGAAAAGAATCAAAAATTTCCTAAAGTTACTTACAAGGACGTAATTAAAACACACGTGTTTTTAAAAATACTTTCTCCCGGATGATAACAATTTCACCTCACCCATGAGTGCCTTGGAATGGGAAAGAAATTTGAAACGAAATAGATAATAGTGAACTAAAAGAAAATATTGTGACTGGCAGGATATTCGTCATGTCGCCTTATCACAGCGATGTCAGCGTTTGATAAAATGCCAATGTTATGAGCTGATATACTGGTGCCCGTATTAATAAGTTGGCAGAATTCCTACGTGTTCTCACATTGCCCGTAGAGAGCTATGTGCTAATAAAACTAGTTTTAGTGAACTTTCACGATTTTCCAATTTCACTGGAGTCTGGAGTGGATGAAAGATGAGCCAAGCGAAGCAGCAAATAAAAGAGAGTGGAAAACCGCAGCTGAACAGAATTGAAATCACGATGAGTAAGATCAGAAAATTAATTAACATACGTGCTTGTCCTGAATTAACGTGATTTCATTAATGCTTGTTTACCAAAATAGAAGATGGGCCAACCTTGGACAGATTATGCAAACAGGTAAAAAACAACTAAAAACTAAGCAATTTAGCATACTGAGGGTTATCAGAATAGTGCAAATGCAATTGTCATACCATTATCTTTGCAACAAAATTATCCTTCTGTCTACTGTTGGTCGTAATTGCGAAATGCAATATAAATGAAGCGGTAATGCTGTACTAGAATGATTTAGTGCTCTTCTAATTTGATTTCGTAACTAAGAGCAGCCGCCATTAACAAATGAATTTTGATGAAAAAGCCAAATGAACGTCATTTTAAATCGTTACAGTTAACTGCAGTTTTCAAAAGTGAAGTTTTTTACTGCACAAATCTAATGTCATTTTCCAGTTTTATGAAACACTAAAGAAAAGTAATTGTGTAGAACTTCAGTTTTTTGGTAGTAAAAAATGAAGTTTTTTATCAAGTTGGTTTTTATGTAGGTAAACTGCAATTTAACAGCAGACTTACTTTATGGTGCGTTTACTGCATAAAACTAGCTTCAAAAATAATTAAAAGTAACTAAAGTCGTGTTTTGTAACATTGCAAATCTACTATTATGATATTATCGTCAATCAATAGCAAATACATGTCTCTTATAAAACTCCGAAAAGCACGTTAATAGTGATAGTTCAGAAATGTTTTACGAATAAGTGCATGTCTCACGCCAACATTTGCATCACAATTTCCCTGACCTTTCCTGACCAAATCTGATTAATTTCCCTGACTTATAAAAAAATGTCGCATGTAATTCACATTATCTTTATCTGCAACACTACAATTAACTATATTTTTTGTATTTTTCTGTCAGGATAACTAGCCAAATCTTCAATTGAATTTCCCTGACACTTTTTGGAAAATTTCCAGACAATTTCCAGAAACAATTTTTACAGATTTGATCTGAGCAAATATACCACATGGGGGAAATTTTAGAAATTAAAGATCTGATCACGAAACGATGGAATTAGCCCACAATTTTGTAAGAAGAAATAATAATATTAATAATTAAGAGACTGGCCTAGGCGATATTTTTTGATAATTTACAAGAAATATTGGAATTTTAGTGTAGTAATATTAATAACGCTGCTAACACTAGCGTTGAAACCACTAGATCTCAAACACCTCATTTTTGAGGACGTCTTTGAAATATTAAAAAATTCTTCATAATTACGGAAACACCGTAGGCGAAATGTTTCTTAACCAAAATAATGCATTTTAGGTGAATTTTTCATAAGAAAAATTAGTGATAATGATAACGCGGTAGGCTTTTGTAATGGTTTTCATGAGTTGCATGTACTTAGAGCAATCAAAATAGTTGTGCCACAACACATTTCCAGACATTATGAATTTCCCTGACTTTCACGTGACTTTCTCTTACTTAATGGTCAAAATGTCAACATTTTCTTGGCTTTCGCTGGCTACACTTAATTTCCCTGACCTTCCCTGACGATGTGAACCCTGAAGTTGGATTTAAATTACATGTATGTCAAAATATGGACTTTTTGATTTAAAATTATTAGTGCAATTTTAGTTGCTCGTTAGAAAGAATAGCTTACAGTATTATTTTAGTTTTAAAACTTCATAAATGTATACATCAACCCCAATTTACAATGATACCGAATTCATGGCTTCAATTAACTTGTATTTTCTGAGATAAAACAGTGGATTGGGCGATGTAGATTGAACAATATGTTGTTCAACTACCGTAAATATTGATAAGGGGGCAAGATTGCAGAGAGACTTGGACAACTACATTTTAAAATCTTATGTGTTTCTTATTTAACGTTGTCACGAATTTTATACCTTTTTAAATACGTTTTTACTTCTCGATCATGTAGATAGAAGAACTAAATAAAAGAGTAGCAAGATTGGAGGACACAGTTAAAAGTAAGTAAAATTGAAACATTATGAGAATCAGAAAATTAGACAACATTTTACAGCATAAAGCGTCCTGACCTAAGGTCATATTTCCGAAATGTGATTAGTGCTTAACAATGTACACAATAATAGGAGGATGGGTGGCCTGATCTTCATTTTTATAAACATAAACGAATGCTTTTCAATTTTAAACAATGATGCTTGAGTGTTATCCAATACGATAAGATAACGTTTCATTGCCATGAAGATTTCTTATTAGCGAAGGTATTTGGCACCGAAAGCACTCACGAAAATGTGGGATTTTTCTAATTTTATAATTAAACCTATTGTAGAATTAGAGGCCAAAAATGAAATTACGAAGGACAGATCCACTCACTCCACTCAACCCAGCAATATTTCAACTGGAGGACGTAGTGTAAATAACCAATCGTTTAACAGACAAAAGGTAAATATAGAGGAAATGTTGTAATAGAAAAATTATCATTGCAATATTGATCAGATTAAAGGATGTCTTTCCGAGAGTGCAACATTTTATCTAAAATTGCTCAACTCGAGTCGAGGATAGGCTTTTGATAATAGGGAATCATGTGGGGGTTTAAAGTCAATTAAATTCAAAACATCTTCAGCGTCTGGCAGATCGAAATTTCTTGGTTTTAATGTACATGTAACTACTACTAACAACTATTTGTACTTAAATTCAAAAAATCCAACATTTTCACTATTGTCTTTTCAAAGATTTTGCCCATGGCGTTCTCTAATGAAAAGATTAATATTGTCAAACATTTTTTATAGAAATAAAGGCTAAAATCAATACTTTTAGATTAAACTGTCTAAGAATTTCTTACAAACTTGCCAAAATCCCTTTTTAGGTATCATTTTTTTTAAACTTAAGTTTTTGCCTTTGTGGTTGACATTTATAAAAAATAATCTCAGGAAAATACGCATGATTCCATCATTTGTGATCTAGTTTTCGAAAGAATTTTCACAGCGTTTATTAATATTTAATAAAAATTGTTAATAAAAGGTAACGATGCACTATTTGTGATCCATTTTCCACTATCAAAATGGTCCCTAAATATTCCCAGTGTTATTAATATTTACGGTAAACCCTAACAAGAAAACTGAAATATTATCACAATCTGCATATGGAGTAATGTTTTCTTTTAAAAATTCTCGCCATAAGCGATCCCTCGATTTATCCCTCGATTTAAATACCATTTTTGTGATATGGATTTTATACTAGTTTCGCCTACTTCAGTCCCCTTATTGCTAATATTAAAAAAAATATTTGTCAAAAAAATGGCAATTATTGGCCTTGTTATAAAATCTGCAATCTAAACAAGAATTACTAAAAATGGTTGATCGGCTCGAGCCTATATCAACTAAAGTACTGATTTAGGATAACAAGTTAACAACAAAATCAGTTGCTTAAAAACACTTTCCTTGATAAAAGCATATCAGATTAAGACTGTAGAAATTAGAGATTTGAAATAAAAGAAGACTTGAATTCACTTGCTGCATTTGATTGACAGTTTGCTAATCAAAATCGTATCAATTTGCTGGAATTGGGTGCATTATCGCAACAAAGGTTTTTCCTTGAATGGACCATCTCAAAAATTCCAATGGTTCTAAAAGCATGCAATCTGTCATCTGTGTCATGTCATGGCTTCCCTGGCTGAAATGACATTCAGTGATTGAAAAGTCATTCAGCAACTTCATGATGGAAAGCACACGATAGGCTACAAATGGATTACTGGTTTCCTCTCAAACGCTTTCGTATATATTCAGCAGCTTTTGGACATTCTCCATGTTGACCACCTCCCTATGTTGACCACATTTTAACTAATGGGATGGTCACCAAATTAACTCAATGGAAGGAGACATCTACATGTTGACCACCTTTGTATGTTATATGTTGAGCATTTGGACAATGACACGCAATAGTAATTTAATCTCTGCATGTTAACCAGCACGGCCTCAACATGTAAAGTCATTGATGATTACATTTTTTGATTGCTTGTAAAATTTATATACATGTACAGTATACTGTACACTCCTGAACTGTAACTGTATGCTTACTATAAAATGTAAGTACATGCAGTTCACGGAATTAAAATCTTGTGTCAGTACAAGCATCGTTCCATGAGTTGACTACCTCCTTATGTTGACCAGTTTGCGACAGTCCCTTGGGTAGTCAACTTACAGAGGTTCTACTGTATTTAGTTATGCATTCTGGGTGCCATAGGCTGCTGGGCAAATGGGCAGAAATAGTAGTCAACATTACAGCTTTAGCGTGTTTTTAATGGCCGTGAAAAGTGGCTGAAAGTGGCTATATCCGAAAGTGCTTTTGAATTAGGCAACAATCATCGTGGCTAATGGCTGCAGACCTCTTCACTGCCCGTGCGGGAAAAGATTAGGGCCCAGCCTCATTATACTCAAAAAACACTTATCAGAAACACCTTACATCTCGTTACATCTCGTTAAGACACGAATTCTCGGAGTTTTCCAGGCTTTCTAGGTTGTTCTAATTTTGCCAGGTTCAAAAATATGTTTTAATGATTAAATGTTGGCCACAATTCTATTGAAAGCAATATTTAGTAATGAGAAAGGGCCAGCACATTTTCTTGAAAAACTAGATCCCAAATGGCATGTTTTTACTCAACATTACCAAATAAACATAACCCAAAGGGGATTTTACAAACATTTCTTTGAAAAACTACCAGACCAGGAATAATGGATTGTAGGTATATTTTCCTCGACATCATTTTATTGGAAATAAAAATGAAAGAGATTGGTGAGGAATTTTTTTAATGAAAACTAGATCACCAATAATGACGTTCTAGATTAGTTTGAAAATGTTATAACTATCAATGTTGACGGAAATGAACTCCATAGACGAAAACTGAACAAAAAATTGACAGAAATTACCAATTTTAGGCGTAATCTCCCGAAATTACGTTTTCCACAAATATTAATAACAAAGGCAGCACTGATGGCATTTTTAATTTTAAATTGCAAATTCGGTACAGAAAAATTCCAGTTTCAATCCAAAATTCTCTGAGTTTTCCAGGTGGAATATCAAATTCCCTAAGTTTGAAGCTTTTATATAAAACTCCCCGAATTTTCCAAGTTGAACATAATATTCCCTGAATTTCAAAGTTGAATTTAAAACTCTTTTAAGTTTCCTGGTTGAATATAAAATTCCCCGAATTTTCCAGTTTGAATATAAAATTGCCTGAGTTTTCTAGGTCGAATGAGAATTCCCTGAGTTTTCCAAGTTGAATATACAATTCCCAGAATTTTCCAAGTTGAACATAATATTCCCTGAATTTCAAAGTTGAATATAAAATTCCCCGAATTTTCCACTTTGAATATAAAATTGCCTGAGTTTTCTAGGTCGAATGAGAATTCCCTGAGTTTTCCTAGTTGAATATACAATTCCCAGAATTTTCCAAGTTGAATATAAAATTCAATGAGGTTGCCAGGTTTTCCAGTATGAATATACAATTCCCTGAGGGTTCCAGGTCGAGCTGACACTCATCATGCAAGACACGCCAGCCCCTTTTTGTGTAGCTAAACAATTTGGGATGAATTATTTTGCCAAACATTTATTCGACAACCCAACAACAGTGTGAGACCAACAGCAATAACTCTTTCATCGTGTTATCGTTTTTCAACAGAGCTTAAACGTAAAGTTGGTTGACATAAACTCGGCAGAAAAAGACAAAACTCCAAAGTCCGTTCAGACCAACAAAGGTAAAGTACAATAAAGAAAACTGGATAACAAATGCTCGCCCACGGGCCTATGTTTGGCTATAACTCACCACTGAATTTATTTTATTTAGACGCAAAACTGTCGACTGTCTCATCACCTTCCTCCAAATCCCCACCATTGGCAACAAATGTATCTGCTGCGCAAACGCAATACCAGAAACCTCAGGTTCATTTTTCCTATTCCCATCGCTTCCTTCGTCATATTTCAAAAGCCAGATCCAATTTCAGTACTTTGCAACACCTGATGCCAGTTTGGCTAGGAAATGTCATATTGTCATGTTTTCTGTTTGCTTCCTGGCTTAGGTGATGTTGACCAGAACTTCAAGCCAGATCGAGCCCTTTATCTCCAGAAAGAACTTTGCTTCAGTTGCGCAAATGTCACAAATGTCATCTGTCCAAAATGGTAAGTAACTTGGTTTTAGGAGAAATGTCATTTCGTAATTTTCATATCGAAATAAAAACACTAGTTAATTCAGGCACGGGAGTGGTCAACACTTCGTCCAATGGGGTTTCTCCAGTCAAGAATTTTACAAAACAGGTAAATTAAATTTAATTCAGATTCGGCAAATCTACCATTTCAAAAACTGGAGTAATCCAGCAATACAGTAGAACCTGTCTAAACCAATACAGGGTTTCAGAGATGAAATTTTCAACCTCCCTGACTTTTCCAGGTTTCAAAACAAATTTTCCTGACCACCCTGACCACTGAAAATGCATAAATATGACATTTACCAATGAAACGAATGCTACGTAATTTTTGAAAAAATATGACAAATGCCAGAGTAAGGAATTCTAGGGCATACGCTTGCATTTTCAGTGGTCAGGGTGGTCAGGAAAATTTGTTTTACATCCTGGAAAAGTCACGGAAGTTGAATTCGTCATCCCTGGGGAACCCTCTCTAAGCTAATATTTATCACCGGTCCTTAGGTCATCAGTTTAGACTGGTTCCACTTCATTTCTTGATTGGGTTGGAAAGGAAAGATTTTCTAATCAATTTTGAATTATTTCAGTACGAAGAGCTTACTAGATCTCGATCAAATCTGGACCGAAGGAAAAGTCAATCAGCCACTGGTGAGCCCTAAGCTGTTCAAAAATAATTAAACAGCTAAAACGAAACCCTCAAACCCATTGTGTTTCTCGTGCCCATCGGGCAGCACAATGAACCAAGAAATGAACCTTATATCATATTTCCAATTCCTTACAGACGTCATCACATTACAATTCGACAAGAGGAAATCAACCCCGGAATCTAAAAAACTGCAGGTGAGCCTCGTAGGAATAATTAGATGACATCTTAAATTTCTTAAAGTAAACTTCTGGTAAATTTTTCCTTTTATAAATCTTATTAAACTGCAATTTTCTCTCAGTTGAGCTTAGCTCCTCAGAGCAAGGACTCACTCTCAACGTCCTTAAATGGCCCATCTGTCGTCCAAATTGAAGTGAAAAGCAACATCAATTCACCAACATCACCACCAGATCCCACACCCCCTAAACCCGTACCTACCAGCGGACCCCCCGCAGCGCCACCTCTCCCAAAATCAGACATTTCTGAGAAAAGTCAAAGGAGAAATTCAGTAATTGATGGGCCATCCGCTGAATCTTCTATCAAATCCCAAAGCAGGTATAATGGCTCACATGCCTCCATTGTGCATGCTAATTAATCAAACAGTTTCTCAATTAGTTTTTTTTTCTTTCGATTTAGGATCAAGGAACTAGCTAAAGGTAATTGAGATAATTTTATATACACTGTGAGTACCGGTACTCCATCCCTAGTTTTCTGCACCACTTTTACTGTTCGTAGTGTCATGGTGACTATTGATTTATGAAAACGAAATTCTCGGAGTTTTTGAGGTTTTCCGGGGGAAGGGGGGTTTCCAGGTTCAAAAAATATGTTTCAAATATGTGCCACAATGGAAAACAATAATTAGTAATAAAAATAAAAAGGAAAACTACAATTTTGACAAGCTACAGATTTAATGGTAGGTTTTTAGTCAACATTACCAAGCAAACCATTTGACGAATTGCCTATAATAGTAATGGGAGAAATTTTTGAGGGATTTTTTATATAAAAACTAGATCACCAATAATGCAGTTCTGTTATTTCGAACATTTTTGAAATATTAATATTGACTAAAATTAATTCCATTGACGAAACTTGCATAACAATTAACAGAAATAACTGATTTTAGGCGAAATCTCTCCAAACGTTTTCCAGAAATATTAAAAACAATGACAACACTGGCGGCAATTTTTAATTTTTTTAAATTAAATTACCAATAATACATAAGCAAGATTAATTTAGGAGCTCTGCAGGCAAATTTTGTTAGAAAAATAATCATTGCAAATGTCGGATTTTAGGGGAATGGTGGAATTTATTATAGGGTCAATAATTTTTGTGCTGACGTATAAGAATTAAACAAGACCAACCCGAAATGCATTTTTGATACTGAAAAATTCCAGGTTCCAATTCAAAATTCACTCAGTTTTCCAGATTTTCCTGGCTAAATATAAAAATTCCTGCTTTTTCCAGGTTTTCCAGGTTAGTAGTTACCATGTCTACAGTAATATTCCCACATCATTTCAACTAAATCCTATAGAACAACATTTCCATTCCCTTTAATATCAACCTTTCGGCAATGATTTTTCAATATTCTGTCTATTGTATTAGTTTTGGAGGATTACAGTAAATCCCTGTATTTCTATCTCTCTCATGTTCTTGGTTCATCAGAGACCCATCAGCTTAAAGTTATCTTGAAAAATATCACTCAAAAGGGACGATGCTATTGCAACGTATGTTCCTGTCACGAATAAATGCTCGATGGTGGAAAAGTATAAAGGAAATGGATATGGCGAAGGCGTGCAAATCTCGTACAAGCAGTTGCGATTCGCAAATCAAAAAGACTGCTTATGGGATGATTTCCGAAATGGCGCAAGATTTACGAAACTAATGTAGACATTTTTCCAAAATAAACGCGAAACGTAATCAGCTATCTGTAACATATTTCATTCATATATTCCATCTGTAATATTTATTCCACTTCTTAGCAGTAGTCCAGATATTGCAAAAGTGAAGGAAAAAGCGTTGCAAAGATAAGATAAAATACACGCTTGTGCAATTCTTCCTTTTCGATGCATGCATACTTCTGAATTTTTTGAAAAAGGAAATATCATCCAACTCTTTTACACCATTGAAAAATTGTATACCTTAGAAAACCACATTTATCTAAAGTCAAATTTCTCCTTGAAATATACAGTATTTATAAGTCAAATTCACATTTTCTAAAAAAACGCCACAGTACAAGGGTTTACTTAATCTTCCAGCCCCTATTCGTAATTTGACCAATTTAATGTTTACTTATTTACAACAACAGCTGATTCATCTTACGACGCCCTGATGGATCAATTGAAACAATTCGCAGACAGTGGTTTTCCATTCAAAAGACAGATCACCAAACAAACGTAAGGCAACAGAGCCAAAACACATGCAAAATACATGGTGCAACCTGATACAATACTAATGAGCATTATTTGATTACAGGAAAATGAAATCCAACAATTTGAACTTAAAAACAAAATGAAAAATAATTATCATCAGTGCGAATACGTCGCATTTTAAATTACGATCATACTTGTGTCTTCTCAAAAAAAATGGCATCAGCAACTGGCAACAAGTGGTCAATTTTTGAATGCAACGTGATGGGGATGAGAATTTTACCTGCTACACAAATGTTTCCAACACACGATTTCAATAAATATTTATTTCAATTTCGCCTTCCATTATTTATAACCAGGGGTGCTGGTTTTATCCCCTAGTGCACGTTTAGCCATTTCGGGAAAATAAATCATTTCATTCGAAACGACATGTACTTGTTTCTTCGCAAACACTTTTAAAGCAGAATGGCCGCAAACATGTCCAGAAACAAAACAACAAACATGATTTGGACTACGGAAAATCAGTGATGTTTATGGGTGATCATACGGAATTTACGAAGGCATGCGTTGGACAATAAAATAAATGTTTTCTCTTTTATGGCTCCTATAACCCTTTCCGAAAATTGCAATACCCGAAGACGCCATAAAAAGGCGACTTTGATGCTGTTTTCCAGATGGACATATTTTGTGTACCCGCAGTACAGGGTGTGGTGTTAGTGCACGATCCACACGTAATAATACTCGTGGTGACTATTTCCAATGTCATATTCTAATTTTTCCAGGTACAAAAATAATTTTAATGAGTAAATTTGCGCCACAATTTTACTGAAAGAATTTAGTAATAATAATATGGAAACACCGTAGGCGAAATGTTTTAAAAAACTAAACCCCAACGATAGAATTTTAGTCAACATATGTTGACATATGTTGGTATAACATATCACAAAGATAGATTTTACGAACATTCTTTGAAGAATCACAAGAAATGATGGATTATACGAAAATCTTTTGAAAAACCACAAGACATGATAGATTTCACGAACATTCTTTGAAAAACCACAGGAAATGATGAACTTTACGAACGTTCTTTAAAAAAAATCACAAGAAATGATGGATTTTTCCAACATTTTTTGAAAACCCACAAAAAATAATAGATGTAAGGTATATTTTCATTGAAGTGTTTTTTTTTGTTTTTTGTAAATAATAAGGCTAATGAAAAAAAACAGAGGGATTTTTTTCATAAACAGAGACCTCCAATAATGCAGTTTTAGACCATTTTGAAAATTATTCGCAAAGACCAAACTTGAACAGAAAATACCAGGAATAAAGGATTTTTTGTGAAATCTGTTGAAAGCATTTTTCATAAATATTAACAACAAAGGCAGCCCTGAATCGTACAATGACGTACATGTACAATGATGCAACCGGCCATATAGTGTCATATCTTTCTTTTTGTTTTGTAAATAATAACGATAATGAAAAAAATTAGGGATTTTTTATATAAACTCGATCACCAATAAAGCAGTTTTTCACCATTAAGAAAATTCTGCAATGACAACGGCAATACTGAACGCAATTTTTTTTAAACTAAATCACCAATATTGTTTAAAGTAAGATGTACATGTGCATGTACAATGGTGCAACCGGGCCATAGTGTCATAGCTTTCGCTTATTCTATGGGGTTTAATTTAATGGGGCTCCTATACACAGTCATACACTGTCAGTTTCAACAAATACGGACATTGTGTAATGTCCGAATTTTCGGATAACTTACTGTCAGTATCGGAATAATGACAGTAACACTGATCGTGTAGGGTGATCATTTGAGGACAGTAGCTTCATTCATCATTCCCAACCACCAACCTCATAGCTAAAGTGCCTTGATTCAATCTAAGTTGATTGAAACGTTAACCACGTTGGTGTGTTGAATGGTCCTGGATGACGTGGGCGGAAGTGGGGGTTCGACTTCCTGTTTTCACTGTCTCCAGGTCGCAATACTCTCATGGAGATCCGATATAAAGGCGGGTATCCTGGGGGACGTAACAGCAAACAAGAAAGAATACATTGAAGAAAATTAAGTTGAACCCCTTGGGGTGATCAAACGAGTTCAACCAGCGTGTAAATATCTAATATTCTTCAGGTACGACCTAAGTTCGAGTATTGCGCATATTTCCAGCAATGTTACGACACTCCTAATAATGCATTTTCTGAAAATGCAAATGCTGCACGTTCCTCCAAATTCCCAACACTGCTCTTTATAAATATTTACCCTCGTTGCCTCGCAAAACTCATCCGATCTATATTTCCCTACGGTCAGGGATTTTTTCTTTGTCGCAGCGCCAAGCAACCGTAGCACTAATGGCTTTAATCCCAGGACACCCCCTTGATGAAACTTTAATGTATATTAACTTAGCAGACGAAACAAAAGCCTATTACGATTTATCTGCCAATGGCAAGCTGGAATCGTTGCCAATTCCATCACTATTAAAATTAGACGAAGACGTGGCTGAGCGGGACTGTCATCAATCACGTCTGCCTCGCATTACAAAGTTGATCGAAAAAACAGCTTTTTCGTAAACAACGTATACGTGACGTCACCAGTGGCACAGGTCCCTCTGGAGTACCATGGTGGAAGTCTGGAAATTGGATGTTCAGTGCAACTTCCAGCTCATTCTGCTCCTACTTTTGCATGTAAATACCGCCCTTGTAGTGTATTTTCTCGCAAATTATCCTACTGTCTCTACCCCTCCTTTTCCACTCCCTATAAGGATCATTTAGGGATACTAATGGAGAAAATCGCATTCAATGTTTTGTTGAATTGATATAGTTGAAGTGATTTTAGTATAGCTATACTATATAAATGTAATATTGATTTTTAGTTTACCTATATACATGTACTAAAAATCAATTCAACAATAACTCACCCATGTCCATAACTCGATTCCACATAGAATAAGGAAAATAGAATCTTAGAATTAATTCACGCGCGCATTTAGAACAAAAATCGCGTGCGTAGAACGTGGTAACGTGCATCACGGCAATTAATATTTCACGCCTACCAGCGCGTGGAGCACAAAATTCAGTCAATGAGCTGAACAGTTGCGGAAAAATGGTCAAATTTTAGGTCGTACAGTAGGTCATTGAGGTCAAAAATGAAAGGTCGACTCGGGTGACCTGAGCGTCTCTTCGAAGCCCACTTCTTATGGCTCTTTGCTAAATTTATACAAACTAGAAAATATGTAAATGTGCCCATTTGGAGCAGGAACTATACTAAATTTCACCCAAATACATGTACAGTATGATACCCCATTTTTTTCCAAATTGGTGGTAATGTCACGGAACAACGAAGATTTAACAGTTTTGAATTACAAACCATACAATGCTTAACGACTTTTTCTTGCATTTAAGCACAGTAGAACCTGTCTTAACAAATACTGTCTAAAGCAATATCCCCTCCAAACTAATGTCAGGTGTCGTTAGCGACGTGGAAACCGTGTTTACTCTAATAAACCTCATATTTAAGAATTTCTGCAATGGTTTTTTATAATTGATGGATTGTCCCCAAGTAAGCTTCACGATGTACCAGACTATTCAGCACCAGTTCTAAGGATATTTGATTTGCATATCAGGAAGTTAACCTGTCTAAACGCCTTATTTACCAATGAAAGGTTAACTTTCTAAGCATTCCAAGTTTTCCACGTTTTCCAGGTTGAATATAAAATTTCCTGTAGATTGACAAGCGGCAGCACAACCTGTATAAACAAAATACTGCCTAAAGTAATGTCCACTCTAAACTAATATTCAGCACCAGTCCTAAGGATATATTAGTTTAGTATATTAGGAAGTTTACCTGTCTAAACGCCTTTTTTACCAATGACAGGTTAAATTTCTAATCCTTAGGTCTGGTGCAGCATATTAGTTTAGAGAGGACATTACTTTAGACAGGTTGTATTGCAGTCTGGAACACGATGAAGCTTACTTGGGGAAAATCCATCAATCCATCAAGGTCAGGTGCAAAAGCATTGGCGTAATCGACATCTTAAAGGTTTAGTATGCACAAAGGGACGTCTCCAGTGCGATGTACCCATTACCATTCATCTCACGTACACTCGTGGCAATGGATCCGTAGTCAAAAGCCCAGCCATTAAACCACGGGCACATGTGCCTCATATTTACATTGTATCATTTAATAGAGCCATTCGTGCACTGAGCATGCTCTATTGCCTGACAGTAAATCAAATTGCAGGATGCTCAGAAACGGATGCGAACAAATACACATTAAAGGGTACGTTTTATACCCGATTTAATACAGGTTTAGAAAAAAAACGTACTTTGCATAAGAGCGCATCAGAGAGCAAGGGAGCTTCTCCTTACGGCTCGCAAGCTGGCAGTGATTGCCTATAGTGGGTGGGCAGCTACATGTATATGTATTTACAGCCTTGAACAAAATTATTAGGCACCCCCTGGAAATCACCTTTATTTCACAATATCTGCAAAAAGGCATTGTTTTTCGTTGTAGATGAACACTATTTCTAAATCTGAAATAACCAGAAAATAAGTTTCTGTCATATCTTCATAAGATAGTTGTAAAAATTTACGACTTGAGCAAGCAACCTGAAACATGCCTCTTGTGTAAAGGCCTGATTTTTGAAAGTATTTGCTTGTACCTGATGATTCGGTTACATTTCCGCATTAGGTTATTATGTGTTGACACAATTAGCTCGGATACATGAGGTTTCAATAAGGTTCAAAATTGAGAAACATTTGACTAAGTAACAAAGACATGAACCCAATAAAAACATCAAGCTTGGACAAATGTTTGCTTAAGGGGGTTCAAAATGCCTTGAAATGGTTTGCTGAACTCGTGTCTTATTAGCACAAAAAAGATCTGGATTAAACACGAAACATTTCAACTAGTGGAGAAAGGAGTATCCAAAGAGTGCCATAAGCCCTAAGATTCTGAGAAGAGGTCAAATTCAAGACTTCAATGAGTCAAATACAGGGTGACTAGCCGAAGCTTGAATCCAATTTCAAGAAACACTTTTTAAAGATTTGGCACATTTTTAACACAGATTTCACGCATTCAAATGCCATATGGCCGAAATTTTAGAAATTGTAGATTTGATCACAAAAAGACAGGATTAGCTAAAAATTGTAAAAATAAATAACAATATTAATAATAAAGGGAACGCCGTAGGCGAAATTTTTGAAAAATTATAAAAGATAATCGTGAACCGAAATAATGGATTTCAGTGTATTAATATTAATAACGATGCGAACACTAGTATTTGAAACCATTAGAACACAAACGATGCATTTTTGTGGACTTCTTCTTTCGAAATTTTAAAAATTGTTCACAATGAGGGAAACGCTGTAGGGAAATTTTTTTGTTGAAAATTTTTATAAGCAGCCAGATACGATATTAATAATTTAGGAAAGCCGTAGGCGAAATTTAAAAAAAATAACAGAAATACTGCATTTTAGGTGAATTTTAGTGGAATTTTCATAATAAATACAGTATTAGGAAGTGTTAATAACATCGAAAAACCGTAGGCGAATTTTTCAGAAAAAGCAGATTTCAAATACAGCTTTTGTAATGCTTCATGTCTGATTGTGCCACAACAAATTTTCAGTCATTATTTGAATTTCCCTGACATTTTCAGGTTTTCCAGACGGCTAGTCACCCTGTAAATAACACATACCTGGTAACATGCTTTAACTTATGTTGAAAGCGACAGGTTTTATTTACGAAATAGTATTTTTAATGGATTTGATAGATTTTCTCTAGAAATTCGAAATTTGCTCCTATCGCTTCCAAATTTGCAATGTAGGTTGTGGGCATATTAAAGAGTCTACTTGACAAGATTAGAGGCAAATCCATCGCTATGATGCGAAAAGACCACTCGTATACACAACTGATTTACCTCAAGTAGTTTTTTTCGTTATTTATCACCATCGTCGCGAATTTATCGGATTGCGAACATGCCTGTATCGACTATCGCGTATTTCGCTCGAATTGCACCTCACATAATTCAGGCTGCACATTGACTGGACATTGACGGGAGGCTCTGTAGCGTTTCAAAGACACCGTTGAGTCCGTCCAACTAAACGTGACTAAATTTCTTAGAGTCGCATTATCAGTTATAAGGTAATGAATGGTGACACGAGCAGGTCTCCGTACATGTACTGTAGGACCCTGACTCTAGCAAGCCCATTTTGACCGAAGCCACTTTTCTCTTTTATGCTAGAATAACTCGAAGACCATTAGCTTTTAGGGCAATTTACTCGCTGCGATCATGACTGGGATGCTCCAATTCAGCGAATGACATGCACGAGAATAGCAAATGGTGATTTCGATCAATGGGAATTACACTGGCTTCTAGCTGACATTACACGCTTAGCAACTTGTGTACACTTTTGCTTGGCAATGCCATCCTTGCCATCATATATGATTGTGCAGCCATGCGAACAACAAGTTTCTGCAAAGGCACTTTTGGGAAAATCTTTGCTAGTACTCTCCAGTCAACACGAAAAAAAGCGAAAAAGTACACAGACTCGATTTCCAGACTTCTTGAAAGCTACCTTTCCAATCGTGTATGCAGATTTGCCACATGGTGACTACCAACCTAGTAAACTTGACAAGGTCAGGGAATTTTAAATGCAACCTGGAAAACCTTTAATACCTGGAAAGCTTATGGAATTTTATATGCAACCTGGAAAACCTTTAATACCAGGAAAGCTTATGGAATTTTATATACAACCTGGAAAACCAGGAATACCTGGAAAGCTCAGGGAATTTTACATGCAACCTGGAAAACCATTGTAGGCAATTTATTTAAACAAGAGCTGCTAAAAATATTCAACTTTTAGTACTTTTTTATGAAATCGACACTATCCACACTGGTCACATCCCTGCAACTACTCGTGTGGTAATCGTTTTCAACCAAAATATTTCCTATTTTGCGTGCACAGTGCAAAGTGTTTTTCTAGAAAATGCCTCAATGCCTTCTTATCGTGAATGCAATTCAAGTTTTGTAAGAGGAAACGAAACTTTCCAAGATGTTTTTGTCGCAATATCTACAGTAGGTTTTCAGGTGCCTAGAGAGAGAAATTTCTCTCTGAATTTCTCTTTAAAAGTAGCATTGACTGTCTTATCGTCCAAACTTCTTGGAAAGTTGTTTTCTATACCCTCGAGAGTTTGAGCATCAAGATTGAGATCAAAGGGTTATCAGAAACCACACATGCCCCGTTTGGCTAGACTACTTACATTCAGAGAATTAATTCTATAGAGGGTAAAAAACATTAAAACGCGTATTAATCACCCAAGCTTGGTGGTTGTCTGTAATTTGATTCCATTATTTAAAATTGTACATAGCAAGTACACAGACCCATGTTGCATCAGACACAGACTACTTCGAGCACAATAGTCGATGTTAACTTATGACTTATAAATGAACTGAAAACGAGTCCTGTATGGCAAACCTCCACGGATTTCACAAAGAAAGTGCATGCACAAATCGATAAAACAGTCGAACGACCACTAGATGCTCCCAAATATTTCACGAAAGACTAACTAAATTCGTCCCCTTAGTCAGCCAAAAGGCAAAACTACACTACATTGCAGCATGTCTCATAGCATTACAAATATATCATTAGAATTGCTACCGGTTCACCTCATCGACATATATAACAGAAACATAAAGACCACCTGGATTATTATTGATCAAGCAGTTTCCGATATATTTCACAAAACATAAATCTATCTGTTAGCAATCTCAGCCTATCAGACAGTATTGTTTCAAATTTTTATCTCACGCACGAGAGGAGAAATCATTTCGAATCGCACGTCATTTTCGAATTTTCCAACGTCTCGTGCACCTTTCGCGTTCGATTTTGGATTTTTCCATCTTTATTTATTTTTTTATAAATAAACGGTACAGTTCACATTCTCATATTAAAACGTCACTATGAAGGACTATCTACCGTATAGTGAACGTCTCATTATACCAGGTAACAAATAAATTTCGCCGTTTTAATAACTTAGTAGGACAGTTATAAGTTACGCTCTGTGGTTGTTTGCATGGTGGGCATGCAGTATGTGAGACCCGGGCATAAAAGTGGTCTCACACAGTACATGTACATGTATGTGTTTAACTCCACCATGTCATGTATTTTCTGCCCATCCATATCCAGGCACTCATACGCAGTAGCTCGGATTTCCTAATGCGCTCGCCTAATTAGGCTTAGGACGTCAATTTGTTAGAAATTCCAGTAACGGGTTGAGGCTGATGGGGGGTGGATTTTCGCTGGCTGCATCGAGTCCCGCGTTGGATGCGCACGTACAAGTGTACATGCGAGTTGTTGCCACGAACCTCGTCTCACCTATTCGCCGAATGAGATTTCCGCGCATAGCCGAGGCAAGGGAAGGCTAGGCGCTGAACTGACTCGCGCAATACAGCGTCGAACGCGCAATCGGCAGCTCGTTCGAACTACAAACTCCTCGAGCAGAGTTGCGAGCAATCGGGAATCGATCGTCGGCGTCGAAAGCGAGTGGAAACCGCCTTCTCAAATCGCATTCTCCCTTGAACAGCGGCGATGCTGCGGTGAGGGGGTGAGGGGGGCGCGGGAGCGGCCCGATGGGAGTGACGGGCCAGGGTCAAAGGTCGGGGTTGGACGACGCCGGACGATGATCATCAGCCTGCAGAACCACCGGCCAGAGGACCCGCACAGGTGCGGCGACGGATCGAGGTAAGGGCCTAACGCTTAATTGTTTCTAAAAGAAAAAATGCTCAGAAACTTTTTTATTTCTGGATTGAGTGTGAAAACTAATATTATAATGTCAAAAAGATTGCTTTAATGGGATATTTTAATTGCTATATTTGTGGGTGGATGATGGTATATAAAATGTAACTGTATGCACATGTCAATATAGCTTTATTCTTGTATATCAACGGAATCACTACAATTACTATGTCTAGCTTCTCCCCGATTGGTTATTTTTATTATAAACTTGGACGTTATTTATTACTCTTAATAAATTATTATTATTATTATAATGAAAACGCCAAGGGCGAAATTTTTAGAAAAAAAAGTAGATCACAAATACACGTGCAAATAATTGCGCGGGATTTTTAGATCCTATATTTTCATCGTCCCATTTTTAATGCGTAAACTAGTACATCACTAGGTGAGTTTTAACTAAACACTGAATGAGCACGTTCCCACTCAAATTGAATTTCCAACTTCCCTGACTTTTCCAGGCTTTTGGAAAAGAAATTCCCTGAATTTACCAAGAATTGTTCGTTGAAAAAAATTGAGCGAAAAAATTAGCGACAATTTTAGTTATTACTTCAACAGTTATTACTATCATTTTATTGCATAACTGTGACTAGATACACCTTTTTATCAGCATCATAAGCAAATTCAATTCATCATTTGAGGTTATGGCAATTTAAGGCTGGTATTATAACTGATACAAAAGGAATTTGCAATTCTCCTGACTTTTGCATAAAAATATGATGTTTCCCTGAATTTTGCATGACAATTTCCAATTTTCCTGACTTTTGCATGAAAATTTGAAATTTTCCTGTGTTTTGCATAAACATTTGACATTTACGTGACTTTTTCAAGAAATATTGCAATTTACCTGACTTTTGCATGAAAATTGTAATTTCCCTGACTTATGTCTGAGAATTTGCAATTTCCCTGACTTTTGCATGAAAATTTAAAATTTCCCTGATATTTGCATGAAAATTTGACAGTTTCCTGAGTTTTCCAGCAAGATCCAACTTCCCTGACAATTCCAGGTTTTTGAGGTCAGTGGGATCAGATTTTTTAGTTTGCGAACCATTTTACTTAGTTTTTCAATCTGTTCTTTTCGCAGTTCTTTCAGTTTGATATGCTCGGAACCCAAAACACCCTACGATAAAAACGACGCTTTTCGACATCATGAAGAAACTTAGAGAAATATTTCATTAGTAATTGAGAGCCATCTAGCTGCATATAGGTTTCCAGGGAATATTTGAATATCGGTTTACTATACAAATTTATCAACAGTCTCTCAATTTCAATTTCAATTTATTTTCCACCAGTTAAAACCTACATTAGTTAAAAGAGGGTATTACTTTAGATAGCATTTGTTCAGACAGGTTCTACCATAGTGCGCAAATCCCTGAGTATCTCTGTAAAAGTGATGTATCTCAAAGGGCTTTTTGTACTTGAACAGGGCTTTAAATTCTCATCTTCATCGAATGCTTCCCTATAAATAATTGATACCAGGAAGAGCGAAAACAGGAAATTACTAAGTGGATTCAGGCATTAACGCAAATGCGCGATTTAATTTGCAAAGATAAACAAAGTGCTGAAACATTTCGGTAGATAAAGAGTTGACTGCTGACGTCGTGCTACTAATGCCATTAATTCAGCAGCCATCGAAAATCAAGGAATTTAATTCTGGATTTTCCACATCAATTTCCATTTATTGCGTCACTAACTTCATATTAAATAGTTTCCAGGTATTATCGTTTATTTTACCGCCAGCAGCCATGAGAACCCCTTAAAATGCCCTAAAGCGGCAATCACAGTGTGCACGCGTGCATTTGCTGGTTTGCCAACCCACGAGCAATAAGGGAGTTGAAGCATGTTCTCACCACGAACATATTTCGGAGCATAATAAACGCGATAATAAATTATTATGATCGTTAAATTTATTTATTCCTACACCAATTACTGTCACTAATGATCAGCGTTATGAATTCCGCAGTCAGGGTTCCTCCACAGATGAAATACTCAACTTCCCCCACTCTTCCATGTTTGTTTGTTTGTTTGTTTGTGGAATTTTTAACGTTGGCCTATTTTCGCACCTATTGGGCCCATCACCAACGCC
>JAQGAF010002350.1:0-23095 GCA_034687865.1 Kryphioiulus occultus | reverse complement strand
TTCAATTCAACTCAGTACCCTACTATCAGTAACTTAATACCATGTGGTAGGGGGGTGTAGTCCATCAACCCAAATTATGCTTTCTGTAGGCATGCAATTCCATAAGCGGATTGTCATGACAAGTTCTACCACCTCGGTGGTTTCGTTTAAAAATTCCCTCCACAAAATTAGCATTTTGGGGTAAAGTAAACTTTTCAAAAGATTCATGCTAAAAGCATCCCGTCTGGATCTCAGTGTGTCCCACTTGAAATCGTTGATCATTACAGTGACGCTCTCGTCTCGCTAGAATTTCCCAGTGACAAACCTGGCAGCTCTACGTTGAACCATTTCTATTGACCAAGATGATTGACCTGCCTATTTTGATCTACAGTACTCCAGTCAAGGGTGAGCTCAGAACCCTGAAATTCTGGAACACCTCGTCCAGCTCAACCATACCAACCAATCCGGCGCTAGCAATACCTATGACATCAACAATTTCACCTGAGGAACAGCTTTGTGCATGTCAATTAAAACAACTGCTAAAGCAGGCACTAGCCTCGCTTCAAGAAAACTGTCCAAATAAATAAGACATGGATTGAATTCTTGAACTCGCACTGTTTATAATTGTGTTGCGTTAAGACATATTAAGTAATTGGAAAACAACTGACGTTATTGGTTTGCCATTGGACTGTCGCAATGCGAAGGTCGTGTCATCAGACATGAACCTATTTTATGCAAATTTTCTTTCCAAAATTTTAAAAAAGAGCTAAAACCAAAGGCCGGACACTTGACCGGATCAAGGTACTTTTGTTTTTTGATCTGTTTTGACTTCTGCTGTGTAGCTAATGTTGACGACAACAATAAAAACAGTTTCGAATGGAGGAGCCTTCAAAATATGCATTGAGCAAAGAAATATATATAAATAGGAACAATTTATTTGATATAAATTCACAATAAATGGCCTTTAATATTCTTTAATTTCCCATGTCAATTTTTGGAAGTGCAGTATGTTACACATTGATGCTTTTTGAAACTGGTTTCTGCTGTACCTAGAGGCCCAGTGCCTCTAGCTGTACCCACACAAAGGCGCCATCTATCGTCATCATCTTTCAACGAATGTTATTGCGAGGTATAGAAATGATAATCTAATCTGATGGAAATTGGATTTCGTTTAGAAAAGTATAATGTTCACATAGGAGTAAGCTGTCTTAAATTTATATTTAACTTATTATTGTTTTGTGTTATTGAGAAAATTTGTACCACGACATTGAGCTTGTTGTGCTCCAGGGTATAGCATTAGTTTACTGCCCTTCTATTTTGGCCATCATTACATGACCATCATTTTGATGTTGCTATTGAATGTATAGAACAAAATGTATGTAAATCATGGATAGGGAGCCACAGCAAATACTTTGTTTAACAACATACTCCGACTCGCTAAAATACTCTGATGCCTGTTGGGGATAAAGGCTTTACAAATGCCAATTAAATTTCTTCCAGCGAATTTAGTGTTCGAAAGCAGGTTGCTGATGCTACATTAGGTTTCAGCTATCGTATCCACCACCGGATGCTATAAGGCAATGCCACGGACACCACCACACCTGAAGAAGAAAAACCAGAACAACCTTGTGCATGTCAGCTAAAAAAATTGCTAAAGCAGGCATTGGCCTCGCTTCAACAAAATTGCCCATCTAAACAAGACCTAAAAGTCCTAAAAATACTAACAGTCAATACCTTTATACAGTTGCAGTTTGACACCACTTTTGTTCTTATAATATTGTATTGTAGCATATAGATCATGAATAAAGAGCGAAATCCTGTGTTCTAAAAATTTATTTAAAACCGTTTGAAAAAAATCCTTAATTTCTCTCCAAAAATCATAAAATAGTCCTAATTTGTTCTCTAAAAAAATCCTAAATTTCAACACTTGGAATTTGTTTGCCACCCTGCCAAATTACTTATTTCAAATCATTTTACATTACTATCTTGCTGGTCGCTGTTTCATTCGAATTTCTTCCTATGGATTGGCTTTGCCGTGTTGCTATCTTTTTCATCTTGCTACAATTGTATAAACTTCTCTGGTAATTTTTTTCTGCAGTGATTTGTGTTGTTTTATAAATTTCAATTCCCAAAACCAAGTTTCCTGTTTCAACTATGGCAGTGAATTTACACAAGGGATAGTGGAGAAAGACGCCACAACATGAATTCCACTTTGACAATGGAATCCAAGTTTTTTTTTATTTTATTAAGAAAAAAATTGGAGTTTCCCAAAGTGGCAGGAAACAGAATTCAAAAACGCCTCCCATTAGTCCCATGATGCCCTGCGTGGCGAAAACCAGTGACGCAACTGCAGCCAGGAGTGAGCGCCCTCTACCGCTCATTTCCTAGTCAGTCGGCCATTTCTGTTTTGATTGTGAAGTGTTTTTTCTGTTCGCTCGTGAAAACGCTCGTATTGGATTTATTCGATAATTTTTCTGAATCAGAGGTAAGTCGGGATGTTTGTGGTGTTGTCTAGCTCGTATGGCCCGGGGTCGTGACCCCAAATCGCGCGTGGGTGCCATCAACCAGCGCTTGATGTCAAACGGTATCTGATTCTGTGGTAGGCCAGTGGTTTTCATCTTAGTACATGTACTCATTCTGAAGATGTTTTGACGCAATTTTCAGCGTAAAAGGCGTTGATCTGGTCGAATCGGTGATTCGGTGGAGAAAAGGCAGGAGGTTTCTGTCATTACTCGCGCATTTTGTTGCTCCAAACTATTTTGCTGTCCTATTCTGCGTGGTTACGTTGCGGATGTACACTGTACGGTGAATTTTTTTTGGAGGTTTACATCTTTGACCTCTCACCCCTTCCATCCCCATGGGACCTCGTCTTCAGTTCTTTGAACTTAGCCCTATGATTACCAGAGAGAAGGGCCCCGACCCAAAGACGGTGCACCGTGCATGTACCAACTACACGAGCCAAGTTAATTGTTTTGGGTCAATTCTGAAGGTTACTCGATCATTACTCACCATTGGTTGTTTCCAATTCATACTACATTTTTAGGACTTTAGCCCCCTAAACCACGAGTACAACACATGCGATAGGGGCTTGTCATAGTGACCAATCCACCATTTTCTCCATTGTCCCATAAAGGCGACTTTTGGTCGTTAGTCCTATCGTACGCTATGGCCCTGTGTTTGTAACACATGCTATCCTCGCCCTTGCTTTACATATGTAGGCAATTTGTGCTCTCAAAATTACTGAAAAATGGTAGTTGACGAATGAAATGTCAGAAAATTGTCGATCTGCACTTTTCTGTTAGCATAACTTTGTGCAAGGTCAGTTAATAACTGCAACATTTGGAAGAATCAGGTCAGGCACCAAGCAGGATGGAGGTTGTGTAGACAGGTTGCATCGTGATCCAGTACTGTTCGAGACATTGACTGTGTTCGCAGTTTATATCGTCTGCAAAGATCGAATTGGCACCAGTAACAGTGCAGTCAACAATTGTAACATCCATAAGTCCACATTGCTGCTTTCGCTGGATTTGGATGCACACTTGTGCAGTTTTTGTATGTGATTAACTTGCTAAAGCTGAACGTTTCAAAATCTATCGTCCAGGGCTTATGGATACATCAGGATCGCACCATTTGGGGTATGTTACTAGAGCCTAGCTACATGTATTGTCCAAGAGTTTGCGGCCCTGTGAATGGAACCAAAGGAGTTTTGTACTTGACGCCTAAATTCCTGATAAGCCTATATTAAACAGTCCACCACGGCAAAGTCTCATAAAACATTCTGGTGAACTCGAAACAAATGCGGATTTCCTGTGATATTGTCATTTAATGGTATTTAGCCGTGCTTTGATAATAGATAAAAAGTGATATTTCGTCTAATACTCTGTAGACCTTTGTTATTGAGTCGAATTAATTTAAAGCGAATTCAGAAATCTCTTTAGGCCTACTTACTGCAGAAATGATTTGGTTATATTTGAAATTTATAGATCTACTTGGCAACAGTGTCCAGAAACTTCCCAGTAGACGTAATGACCTTGGTAACCTTATTGAAATTGTATAACCGGCTGTTATCTTTAATTTGCAATTTAGTAACCAGTCAAGCTGTGGAGCAGAGCGGAACCTGAAAAAAACAACATAGATTAGCAGTTGCCGGTTTTGTTAGCTTAAATCCAGTTTTAAAAGCCTGTAATCAATGATGTAATCGTTATTTGTAATCTTAAGTGCGCTGATTGAACTCTTGGAATGTGACTGAGTGAAATTGCTTGAGATAATCTAGTAGATTTAGATATTTATGAAATGAGATGGCAAAATAGTTCGTTCTGATCTGATTTTGAATGAAAAGTCGAGAAAGTACATGTAGCCTATAATCAAAATGCTGTTTGTTTTTAAAAAGTAGGCATAATCAAATTTATCATAGCTTCCTAGTTCACGCAATAAATAACTGATCTTCATTAGTATCATCTACACTGTATTGGTAAATATGTAATATTCACGAAATTTCCAATTAGATAGTGAAGTGATGTTGAGGTCTTACAGGCGTTTTTTATAACCTTGAGCAAGTTATTGGAATAAAAAATAAAAATGCCAATAGACTGGACAGTGCAAATATCGGACTATATAGCCTACATCCAGGCTATTGGCCTAATTTCGATTATAAATCATTTTAAATGCCGTATTTATATTTCAATGTTGGCAATTTTCATGACCCGAACCGAGAACGATGACCCAAATGCCCATTTTTTGTCTCCATTGTCCCTGGTCAAAGACTCGCTCATCTGCATTAATTGGGGTCTAGGAACCTCGGACCCCCCTATTCCAGACACCCAAGGAGCTTGCTGTCGGGAATGTCGCAAAAATCTCCGCTCTCAAATAGTGTCAAAGCCTCCTAATCTTCTATTTGTCGGTGAAGCGATTGCGGAAGTGTTACAAGGTCGGTGCTTTCCCTTGCAGGAAGTCACCAATGCCGCTGATGTCCAGCGATAAGGGCGGGAAGATAAGCTTCCACATCGGCGAGTCTGAGCTTATGTGCAAGAATGGCTGCGGCTTTTACGGCAACCCCGCCTGGCAGGGCTACTGCTCCAAGTGCTACAGGGACATCTGTCAGAAGCCGAAGGCATCGCACAGCGACTTCTGCAAGGGCAAGAGGTGAGTGGAGGAAAATCAAAACTCCAGAAGTTCAATTTGTATTGCAATGGAATTGACCCACGTATACTTTCTTTTCTTGCTAATCTAGTGCAGAATACCTTTGTTTTAATTTGAAAAATGTACACAGAAATAATGTCATTTTGTCATTGCTTCTTGCAGCATCAAGCTGGCGCGGACAGCAAGTGAACCCCTCAATGAGTCCTCCCCGATCGCCTTCTCCAAGTTCGAGGAGAAAAAGCGGCAACATCTGGAGAAGCGTGTGAAAACAGTGCGGTCTATCTTTAAGAAGTCAAACAGCACCAAAGGTAAGAGGGCGCGGTTTGACACTAGTTGTCTGAGATCAAGGAAAGAATATGCAGGATCATAACATTTGTGTACGATCTTCAAGAAACCAGTTATCGGATTTGTGTGATAGATTCAATTTCTTGACTAAGCTCAATCTTTTTTGATTGTAGAGTCCAGCGGCTCACCTCACATCTGGAATAAACAGCGGCAAACCAGTTTTGAGAGCCAGCAGGTGACCTCAGACTTTACCGAATACCTGAAAATGCTGAAGGAGCCTGCGGCACAGGATATCCATAAGCAGGCACGCGTCTTCATAGAGCGTACAAACAAACATGCAGACACCCCCATCGACGAGATGGCAGAGATGGTTCAGGACTTCTACCAGACACTGAATCGGCGCATGGAAAAATACCCCTTCTTCCGTGGTGGGTATGGTTTTCAAAAAATTCACGCAAAAATGCTGCCAGTTTTTGAAATTTGCTAGAAAAATGTGTATGAAAGACGTTGAGTGATAATGGGATCAAATTGAATTTATCGTGCACTTTTTGTTTTACACAGAATTAACAACTGAGCAACTGGACAACCTAATGGACGCCACGGAAAAGTTTGTCATGACTCACTTGTATAAGATTGTTTTCTGCCCCATGACCACTGATGACGAGGACAAAGACTTGGAGGTCCAGAACCGCATTCGCAGCCTAAATTGGGTGCAGGCACGCCACCTGGAGACCAGGGTCAACGAGCGGCACCCTGACGTGCGGGAACTGCTCGACAAGGCTATAACTGGTCAGTTATTACCTAGCATGCCACAAGCTGAATAACTGAAAACATCTAAATGCATGTTCTGGTCTGTTTTCCAGATATCATCGAGATGGACTCGAAAAGGGCACCCCAGGACAAGCTAAGCTGCATCGTCAACTGCAGCAAACAAATCTTCAACATGCTGCAGATGTCACATGGTGGGCCAGCCAGTGCCGATGAGTTTCTGCCTGCTCTCATCTACGTGGTGCTGCGGGCCAACCCACCGCGCCTGCAGTCCAACATCAAGTATATCACGCGCTTTTGCAACCCGAGCAAGCTGATGAGTGGCGAAGGCGGATACTACTTCACCAATCTGGTAACACTATGATATACTTTCATTGAAATTTCTTCCAGCTTGGCTTAGTGTGTCAATTTCAGTTTTGACTATTCTCTTGGTGTTGTTTTTAAGGGCAAATGATGAAGTTGTTTTCTTGGCAAATGTTGCTTCACTTTTACTTTTATTCACATTTTCAAAAAGTTCCCCAATCTAACATAACTACACTTGAGTGCAAAAAAATCAAACTCACTTGCAAGAATCGAGTAAAAATGTGTTTTTCTCAGAAAACAAATGTCGGATTTAAAATCTGAAAAATGTGTTTTGTAGACAATTTATTCCTCTTTATAATTCGCCTAGTGTGAAAAGGATTTCTGCTGAGTTTCTTTGGTCATTTTATCGAGAAACCATTAATTAACAATGTCTGGGTGTGTGTTCATTAAGCTCTGTTAATCAAATTGCATTCAGAAACACTTCACCTACAAGAATGTATGTCATAAATAATGCAAATTTGGGTTGCTTTAAGTTCGACATTTTGCGCCTCAAATATGCATAATGAATTTTATGCAAATTAGGCGAATTATAAAGAGGAATAAATTGTCTACAAAACCCATTTTTCCATTTTACTAGATTCATACAGGTCAGTCGATTTTTTTTGCACGTAAGTGTAGTTAATTGGGCGCAACTTAAAACCCAGCTGCTGATTTGCTTGTTACTTTTGGACAGTGCTGCGCTGTTTCGTTCATCGAGAACCTCAATGCCGAGTCACTCAACCTGCCCCAGGACGAGTTCAACAGCTACATGACCGGAGAAGCGGTGCCGCCCGGCGGCTACCAACAGGAGCAGTTTCTTTGCGAGGGCCTGCGCCTCATGAACCAGAATTTGGCCACGATCTCAGAGTTGAAGCAGCGACAGGATAAGCTACGGACAGATGCCTTCATGCTCCAGGAGGAAATGAGAAGCTTTAAAGTAAGCTGAAACGCAGCAGGCATTCTGCAAGTGCTCGCTTCTATGACAGGGTTTGTACCCACCTGGAAAGCCAGGGAAAATTGGTGTTTTTGCTAAAGAGTCAGGGAAATTTATTGTAGAATTACTGGTTTGAGCGGCATTTGAATGTTGGGGAATTTGAACTGCCCATTTGACGGAGATGCAATTGCACAAGAGTTAATGGACTTGCAAAAAAAGAAACAACGTTTAAATTGAGCATACTAAAATGGAATTGTCCAGACATTTGTATCGCTGCAACAATATCTTAATAGGTAATGATTTTCAAAATTGTTGAAACCGTCAAAATTTATTTTTCTGTCAGGGAACGTCAGGGAAATTTTATGAGTTTGTCAGGGAAAGTCAGGGAAATTTGATGAGTTTGTCAGGGAAAGTCAGGGAAATTTGATGAGTTTGTCAGGGAAATTAATTTGAGAATTTGTATACGAATTTTTATCGTAAATTGCGCATTTGAAGACTTCTTTTGGATCTTAAAAATCAATTATGGTAAAATATATATATTTCGCCTACGACTTTCTCTTAAACGCTTGACATGTGATAAAATGTGAAAATATCAGATGCTTGGATGTGGAGAAATGCGAAAAACTGTACTGTATATACATGTATGCCAACTGACCACATGCCTGCAATCGCCATTGGCCTAACTGAATTTGGGTACGAACCATGTTTGATGAAACCTAACTCTTCTTTTGAAGACCAATTAAAACTCGTCTGCACTCTTTTTCAGGAAAGCATTGCCAGGGAGGTCCACACTGTCCTTTCCAAGAATCCATGGACCATCCGGCCAGCCCAGGCACTGCCACTGAGCAAGGACTTTGGTAAGATGGACTGCCAGTTGGTCCCAGAACCGGCTTGGTCAATCCCAAATGAGGGCTGTGTTTCTGGGGCGGCAGCGGCTGCGCTAGCACCGTTTGCACATTGGGGTCCAGATCCCCTGCCCCACATGGAACCGGAGGAGTCACTCCCTCCACCCATACCCCCAAGGGGCCACCGACGTGTCCCACCCCAGCGGCCTCCCACCAATTTTGACTCTGAGTGCACAGAAGTGGAAAGGCTT
This sequence comes from Kryphioiulus occultus, assembly GCA_034687865.1. Lineage (NCBI taxonomy): Eukaryota > Metazoa > Arthropoda > Diplopoda > Julida > Julidae > Kryphioiulus > Kryphioiulus occultus. The sequence goes on along the minus strand of JAQGAF010002350.1, from coordinate 14,552 downwards.
CCGCCCCCGCTGCAGCCACACATCGTGCCCCTGCAGCGCAGCCCCTTCAGGCATGAAGACTACGAAGAGACCTCCAATTTTGCGTTTCTCACCGATGAACGGGACGAGAATGGGGAGATGTGCTGTCCACCGTTTAACGCTCCCTTTCCCCCACTCGACGGACTCAACTTGAACAGTGTTCTCGGATCTCTGGAGGCGAATGGCAACGCTAACTTTCAGGAGGCGCCACCTGATGCCCGCAGCCGAGACCCACTTTCTCCCAGCTTTGACATCGCTGCCAACCTCCCCTCTCCCTTGCAGCCCGAAGTGATTTCTGCGACACACAACAATCCGCTAGCGTAGACTCTACCACTTCATGGCGCTTCGTTACAGGTACGGAAGTGCTGTTCGGGCTAGTTGCCCATCTTGTGATTTCCTGCACGCTTCCCCAACCAGTGGCGTGTTTGGGCCTCCGGAAAGTGGATGAAAACGTTTTTCGCACTTTAAAGGCTTTGGTCCAGCAGTACGCGCAGCACAATACCCCTGCTGAATATGGCGAAATAAGCAATTCGGAATTAGATGCTGCGAGCGTGGCACTTAATTTTTCTAGTGGACAAAAATTCTTCGTAACCATGGATATTTTCAAGTGAAATGGTTCGGCACTAGCCTATCGTCGTTAAACAAGGCAATTATACATTTCCCCTCATACGGAGTAATTCGTCACAATATGCAGTAAAATTTTGCAGTTCATGGTAATTAGAAAAAATAAACGTGTGGATGGAATTCAAAATAAAGGTGACAACTTCGAGTTTAGAATTCCTTAAAAAAAAATGTTGCATTTATTAAAAAAACTAGCCCCGTTTATTTTTTTGCTTAAACTGGGCACTTGGTTTTACAAAAATTGCAATGTTATAAAATCCAAGTGAATAGTTAGTTCTATATTGGAATACATAGTACAAATGTATTTGTCCTTTTTTTAAATTTCTGTTGTTAACATTTCTGGTATTTTGGTGGTTGAATTCAGGAATGTATCTATGAACGTTATATACAATGGTAATATCTCAAAGTTGTGACGAACATAATTAAGAGAAGGGCGAAAGTTAAAAAAAATAATACTGTAATTTGAGACAGGTTTCAGACCAAGGCAATTTCAGAAACACGTATGCTGAGTGTCTGTCGAAATGCGTTTACTGAATTGAGCTCTGAAATGTCCATTGAACTGGTAAAATTATGTAAATTTGTTTGCCAAAAACTACCGATCAGCATTTAATTGTGCTACAAACAGGTTTGCTTATTTAAGCCAGAATCATTAATTTCCCCTGGAGACTAACAGGATGAAACGATCCGTGTTGTGAAACCACAGAAGCTTTCCTTCATGTCCTGCACTGTTTTTAAATAATGATTAATGCATACATGTAGGGGTCCAGTAAATATCACATCTTAGAAGGATATTTTTAATTGTCGGTGCTATTCATGATGAATTCTTTCCGAAAATCTCTTCAAATTGAATGCTTTTTGAGGTAGGGCCTGAGAGGCCTCAAATACGCCATTGTTCCCTGACATCGAAAACGCTTATTTTTTTTTACTCTTTTCGTGTGTTCCTCGTGTATTTAATTTGCGTGATTAGTTCTACAGTATTTATGATTGTTTGTGAAGTATGACATTAAATTAAAGGGATAAAGCTAACGGATGAGTTTCGCCACCTAATGACCTTGAAGTTTTGTTCGTTTTCCGTGTTCTGCGCGCTATGCCCTGGGGTTGACCCCTAACAGGGCAAAATTTCGCTTTGCACCTACTACTAGTACCAGCTGACAGATGAAACTGGTCACAGTGGTCAGTATTCGTATTGGTGCAGTTCGAACGCGGATGTCTTTGGGGTCCAAGTCGAAATGGCATTCGTCTTTTATGCAATCAGCAATGGTAAGTGACTAATTTATTTCTTGTATCTCTAGATTTCAGTGAAAAATTTTTTCGGCACGAACGTTTCATGTTTCGGCGAGGCGAAATGGTTGAAAAGTTAATACTCGCTGGAAATTAGCAAGTTACTTTTGATATGACCTTGGGTTTTGACCCCTCCTTCTAATGCGAACAAATACTTTTAATATTCGACATAACCGAAAATTACTGACATGTATAACGTGGACTGAGGCGATAAGGGGCAATGCTGGACATTAATGGCCACTTTGCTGACGTTAATTCTGAAGAGAAACATTAAAATTTGTCAGTGCAAAAGATACGATCATTTAGCAAATGTCACCCTAAAGTTGCCAATGGAGAATACTGGGCTAGGTCTTTACCCAGATATACTTTTAACAATTTTACTGGCTCAAACGTATCACAGCAAATACATCCATATTGTTGAATTGTTATCATGAAATCATTGTAATTATAAAGTCATGTGTACAGTACATGCTACTGTATATCAGAGAAAATTGACTGATTAGGCAAAAACGTACATGTATATTATTTGCAAACAAAAGGAATTAATAATCGATGTTCGCATTATGAGGTTGCTGGCATGCACATACATGTACAAGTAAGATTCATCGAGTGATAGCTGTTCTGAGTGATATTGAATTGGAAATGACAATTGCGTGTTGTCAAGTGGATACCTAAGCTAACATACTGTACGTGTATCTGATCACACTGATTTGGAGGTCACCTGTGGTAGGGAATTACCACAAGTCAGTAACGCTTGTGGATTTGTTTCTATCGTAAGGGTCACCTTAATAAGATTGGAGGAAATGATAGATGAAAATTGCCAGTTTTGAACAGTGATAACACTTACATGTATAGCCAATCATCAAGCTGCACACTGAAGTAGTTATGATGTTCAATTTGATACAATAATAACAGTATATCAAATGAGTACTTTGTCAACTGATTATCGGTTTCTCCAAAATTCAGGGCCATCATCCCATAGTTACAGTATGTTTAGTAAATTGAAACAATATTATCAGAGTATTAAACGTTGTGATCGGCAGAGACCCAAAAATTTTCTGTTCCCAACATTAAAATCATTGACACAATCACCTTATTATCAGAAATATGCGTAATTATATTCTAACTTTGTTCAGTATGCATGTATAAATACCCAAACATTGTGTGGACATTTCAAACAATTGTTAAATAGTTCGTTTCCGGATCAATTTAAGACAATTAATCCAGTACTTGTGCTCAGATCAGAGTAGCATTATGTGAAAATAATGACGTACACGACATTTTGTACCAAACAGTCATTATACTTAGGTACTGTATTGAAATTACAATTATCTTCTCTCACTGCGGTTGTTTTTAAGGTACTACATTTTATGCAAAACTTAACTATGACTTATTCGATTCACAATACATGTTTACCCTATTTTTCTCAAAAATGGACATGCATGCGATAAAATTATGATATACATGTATATTCAGTAGTGGATATATTGTTAAATATGGAGAAGAAAACTGCGAATTTAGCCATGGGAACATAACGCTTATTTTTAAATAATGTTTTACTATAGGAAACACACATTTACAAGTATACGTCATGCACACAATACACTTTATTTCAAATATGCATATATAATTCGCGTGTATACAATTGCGGTCCATTGCAAATTTACATGTAATAGAAAGACCAATTATTCGGAACCATACAAGTATTAAAGTCAATGTAACCCTATTTTACAACATTTATTAAACTTTAGGAAGACGTACAAAACAGTGCGTTTTTCGGCAATTCATAATACAAGTAGCTTGAAACATGATTGCAAATCATTGATGTCGATTAGGCCTACAGTTTTTCAAGTACAGATGCACTGGTAGTGTAAGGTTGAGCCGTTGTGACATCCTGCAGTGGTCTGTTACTTGGCCAGCATAGCGTTCCATTGGTTGCACAAAATCTCCATCTTTGAGTCGCTAGCTGATCAGGATTACAATAAGTTGCGCATAAAAATGCATTGTCAACATCAGCATTCAAACTAGCGGTAAGACAAAATCCTGTCTCTCGTTGCTGAATGGTGGCGTAATTTCCTCTAACAATTATTGAAAACTGATGTGATGGACTGTCGCACCAATTTCCCGTATACACGAATGTTCCAGGATCAATGCCAACACCGATGCATGCGCCCAACTCGATTGTTAAACCAACGTAACCATCTCCAGCAAAGTGCATAAAAAAGCTTTGGCTTTCAATATCTTGACCAAATCCACAAGGATAAGTAATTACGTTATAGCCGCAACCCAGATAACCGCCTTTAACGTTCATGCAATGGTCAGTTTCTTCGTTTACGATCAGTACATAGCGTTCAGGGTTTGTGTCATCAAGGAACACACCAGTTGCTTGGTAAATTTGCGTGTAAATTTCCTGTAGCACACTAGGACTAATATTACCGTCGGGATAGGCAAATCCCAGTTAAATACAGGACGTTAGAATGATGAATACACTAACAATGAACTTCATTATTGATGAACCTAAATTGAACAGCCAACTTGCACTTGCTGAAATGGTTGTCGAAGATGTCTTTCCTAGGCAGTAATGTCGTTAAAAGCATTAAAGCAACGCAAGGTGTACCAGGTTTAAATGTACAGAATTATCGTCCACTTAACCTTCACATACGTTTTAACACATGTAGTTGATAACCATTTTTTAAAAATATAATTATCTCTAAAGAGGTATGGGTTGTACTCGTATACATTGTATCTATTTTTTTTTTTTTGGAAATGCCACGTGCATGCACTATGAGAATACAGTATAGGTAACCTTGAATCATTTTCGAGCAACACTGAAACTTGCGAGTTTCAGGTCATTTGAGAGGGACCGTTCTAAATTCTAATTATACTGTATATCGCAAATCTGATTTAGAAAAAAATTTACCTGACATTTAATAAACTCCTTAAAAGAGTAAACACGCACTTTAAAATGTACGTACTTATTTTTAATAATATCGCCTACTTCTCGTATGAAGTTCCTTGCTTATTTGCATCCACTAAGCATTTAATTTCTAAGTATGATTTTCAATCAATTTACTTCAGGAAATTCTGATTTACTTTCGACCCACCACCGCACAATATCGTTTCATTCACAATTGTGGTGCACTTTATGTTTACTATAATTGTTGTCAAAGATGACAATTTTATTTGTAATCTGGCAAATACGTACATTGTTTTAATTTTCAAACATCTTCACTGAATTCAAGTAGCAACATTCAAAGTGCAGCGACAGTGATGGGTAAAAGTCATTCCATTAAAGTCTGCCATCACATTGGGGTTTGCTTTATTTCTTTCAAGACAGTTTAGTGCTGTACTTAAGATATTTGCTTGCCTGTTTGGCTCTTTAGTTCTATCATATGAGTTATTAATACGAAACTCCATGCTGTTCGCAAAATCCTCCAGGCTGTACTTGTTTATTCTGCTGTCGACTTTGGTAACGATGTTGATCTCAGTATCTTTGACTTGTACTACAACACCCCATATGTTAGGCCAAAATAATTTATAAGCTTCAATGATGTCTCCTTCTGCAACCACTGTCGAAAAGGCAATTACGTCACTCCTCCTGAGGGAATACCAGCTTGATATCAGTCTTTGATTTGCCATGATATTGCTTTAATCACTGAATCTGCCAATAAGTGTGCACGTTTCTGAAAAAAATACAGTACAATTTGATTTCAAATATGCAAAAACGATCAGCAATTTCAATTTAGTAATAGAGAACACAGTAGGTGTTGTCATACGCCAATTTCCACCTGAACAAAATCGTCTTTAACGTCTCCAAATTTTAACAAAATTTTTGTCTATAGTGCCTGCCGTATTATTTGTACTATACAGTTGGTACTGCACATTTGCATGAAAACTAGTCAAATATTTTTTTTGCTGATAGACAAAACTACAGGGTTCATATTTCATTGTGAATTGTGATTTGTTTCACTGATTAATACATCTTCACGCAAGATTTCTGACCAAAAAGGAATAAAATATTCAGAACTTCAAACATCAACAGTAACAGACTAGCTTCATATATTGAGAAATTAAAAGATAAACCTGTTGCTGATTAAAATGTTGGAAAGCGAGACAAATTCTAAAGTATTTCATGGCAGCGTGTGCTCATTTTTTTAACAAGAGCAATACAAGAAACTTACCGTGTTTATGGACGAAGAGTGTGTGAATTTGAATTAATAGTTGACAAGTAATTTTAGTGACTCGCAGAGAGATACCGTATATCAGTAGCCTATCATAATCCGATATGTTGCTTCGTCATAAAATTGAGCAACTATTGTTAGAATCAAGCAGAAAATGTGCTTTACAACAAGTTTTGTAGTTTGAAACCCAAACCTTTTTATTTCCGGTGTTTTATTTCCAGATTCTAACTGAATCCAATTGTTATACAAATTAAATCAATTCATGTTTCAAGGATTATCTTGATCGTGATAACTTATAATATCAGTCGCATGCTCCGAATTGTAGGCGACTTTTTTCAGAACTTTTTGGAACTTTCAATTTTTTTAAATTTGGCGAATTGTTTTGGTAAATATTTGAATACAGATCCATGCTTTGTATTTTGTATTTTGACCTTTTAATTTTTATATCCATATCAAACAGTCATTGCAAGTACAATGCAGTTTTTTATTTCCGTAATAAATACAGCAACCCCTCTTGGGAAAATTCCCATAAATAAGCAATGTGAAAGTTACCTCATTTGGTCGGCGTTGTAAAATCTAGTGCGTTTGTACGAGATATAGATCAGTTTTCGAGAAATTTCCAAGCCACTGCTAAAGTTTGTGAAAGTTTGTGAAAAAAAAATTACCTGGTTTTGATTTTTTCCTAAAATGTGTTCATTTTTAGAAATGATTAGTGAATGGTTTCAAAAGTCCAAATAAAAAGCATTTTTATACATTTATTGTTGTATATACCGTACTTAAGCTAGTAAATCAGCCGAATTTGATTACTATAATTATGCAGGTAAATTAAAAAACGAATACTCACTCATAAGGTTTTTTTGAACCACAGAAAATTTGCCTGAAAGATTTTCGTTTCAAGATAGAAAAATGTACTTTTTTAAGGCGACCAATATTCAATCTTTAGGTCATCTTATTCTGGGACATCTCAGAACTCATTTGGATATCATATTCGTTTGACATATTGAATAACACTTCGGTGGTTTTTTCTGATAAATGAAAAAAAAATTAAGGCATTTGTGGCAAACTGTACTGGTACATTTTAATACGATCTAATACTTCACCCATTTTAATGCCGTCAGTCACACATGCGTCAACAACATCATAACGTTCCATTATTTACGACAAGTTCCAAAAGCACATGAATCAATCTTGGCGTTTACCGTTCTAGCCAGGTGTGTGGGTCCTTTTTACGCTAACAGATAAAGTGGGTCAAGTAGTCAACTAGTCGTTAGTGCTTAGCAGGTTGCACAATGCCTCATTTTCCTCAACATGTTTGGGTATAAAATGACCATGGCGTTTGTCCGGAATTCATTTTAACACGAATATTCCAGTCAGCGATACGATGCTGACAAGTTCTACTAAAAATGCAGTTTTCGCATATGTCTTCATCTTCTGTCTTCTGGTCTCATGGAACGAATGCACCGCCTATACAGGTAATATTTAACAAGTAGCGAAGTTTGCACTTGTTGAATATCATTAATTAGGGATATCAGCACTAACAGGGTAGTTCAATAAGTAAGGTAATTCATTTATTTAAAAAAGAACGACTCATTATGTGACACCATTGAAATATACACATTGTAGAGCATTTAATACTATTTTTCCACATAATCCCTACAGTTATTGATGCATTTGTCTCATCGCGTCACAAGTTTCTGCATGATGGGTCCGACCGCCATTCAATTTTTCACACATTTTCACACTGATTTCCGTGAAAGACAGTGGTCACCATACAAGTCGACTAATCCTTTATGAATTTCGAATGGTTTAAGCATTTTAGCCATAAAAAATTAATAACACTTCGCGCTTCTTCAATTGAGAACAATACCAAACATTTTACAATGATGGTATGCAGAAACTTGCGAGGCGACGGGACAAATGCATCAATAACTGTTCAGATTATGCATAAAAATAGAGTATTAAGTGCTCTACAAAGTATATATTTAAATTTTGTCACATAATAAGTCGTTTTTTTTTTAAAAATTACCTTACTTTTTGAACTTCCCTCGTAGTTGGTGCTGCCATTAATTTTACCCATTCCAGGTAAATGGTTGCCCCAATGTTAGTAACATAAGATCCCGTGGATTTCCCAGGTTTTCTAGATTAAAAATTGTATTTACTTCTGACGTTTAGAGGTTCCCCATCTACCAATATACAGCAGAAACCAACAGCCCTTTAACATTAAACGTTTTTAATTAATATGGTCATTGACTATGCTATTACGACAACTATTAAATTGGAATAATAAGTGAATTCAAACAATCCATAATCGATATATGAAATATCTTCTGGATTGAAATTATAATAAAAGCTATGAAATCTCCTGACTTTTAGAAAAAATTTCAAAATTCCCCTGACTTTCCCAGGTTACCCAATCAGTCATAAATCTCCTGACCTTCCCAGAACTCCCAGGTTCTGTAGGTACCCAGCAGGCATCTAATTTTCTTGAATGTTTTTTTTTCACCATTGTGTGCAGTTTTTTTAAGAATGTGTTTTTAAGCTGACTTTTGATACTATTTTTAAGAATGCCTCGGCGATGTAAATTTTGTGAAATTTCATGATTGGAAGGGAAAGAATGAACTTTTTAATTGCACATAATCGTCCAGTTGTTTTGTGATGGGCTAAGGTTTTATGAAAAGTAAAGTTATAGGGTTAATCCATCTAGTTGGGCAACTAATGCAATAAATACAAGAAAGCAGAGAGGGTGCGTTAGGTTGTAGCTTGTCAACAGTTATAAATTGTAAAGTTGGCAAACAACCAACCAACTGATGCAATATTTCGCTCACGTCAAGGCTAACGATCAAGGATACCAGGTTAACGATCCAACCGAAATCAGTACTGTCAAGGCCTCCTTACACTGCTTTCAAAATAGGACACTAAACTGAAACAAGCACAACAGATTTTGAAGGACGGTAGAGGATATCTGGCAACTCGATAGTCACCAGTGCGTTGCAATAATCAAATGTTTTCCAACAATAGAAATTACTGAAAACACAACAGTGCCATAGATGAAACCAACAACTTCACCAACATAAGCAGCCAGTTGACAATCTAAAAGCACTATAGCCATTGGCCACTGAGAACAAGTTAAAGTCAACAAATGTCTCGGCAGAAAGTGATCACTACACAACGTCAACAATCAGAACTAACTGCCACCACATCGCTGAAGGATCAACCAATTGTATCAACTAAGCAAGTCTTGGAGCATAGTGCCACCAAGACACAAGCCATGACAGACATCGACAATTTCACAATAGCAACAACCACAGACAGTGACAGTGAAATTATCTTACAATTGCCATGGCAACATGCCAGGTGTTACCGCAGAATCCAAGACGCACAACAGCAACAGCAGTCTTATGATACAACCATGATACGCTCCAAAATACAACATTGTGCTGTTGCAGTGTTGCAGTACCTATTTGGAGTACTACAGATTCTGGTAGGTGCCCTTGTATTTTGCCTTTCAAAACTGCAACTGGAGTTGACCAAACAGTGCCTCTGGTTGGTCACCGGAAAAACCATGGACATCCTCAGCGGCACAGATGCCGCAATGATGTACATTTTTTCATCAGCGATGACCGACCCCATATGCCCAGCAATCACCCAACTTGTCATGAGGGTCAAAGGCGAGCCCAACGTCCAGCAGTTCGCGAGGCGCCTCAAAGATACCTTGGTGCTCCATAGCAGAGGTCAAAGGGTAAAGGCATTTCCACGACTAACCCAAAAAGTGGTCCGTCGTTTTGGTTATTATGTGTGGGAAGAGGATGAACGTTTCTCTGTGGATGCCAAAGTCCGCTTAAGTGAAGAAGGGTACGCTGATGAAGCCTCTCTGGTGCAGTTGCTCCAGAAGATCTACGAGCAGCCTCTACAGGAGGACAGTCCCCTTTGGGAATGCGTGCTGTTGCCCAAGATTTCCAGAGATTCGAAAGACAGTGAAGAGTCCAAGGAATACGCTATCCTGGGGAGAATTCATCATTGTATGTGCGACGGCACCACTGCAATCAAGATGTGCCATGCCCTGTTTGATGAACCACCCCTGGTCAACACTGCAGGTAATGACACGTTAGTCCAACTCTTAAACCAACAATAATTTAGCAGCCCTTGCCCTTGAACTTTGAATTTAGTATGCAAATTTACTTGAATTTGGTACTCAACACTTGTTTCAAACAATGTATTCCAGACATGCCGGGACAGAAACAATCGCCTCTGGTGCCAAACAACGCATTTCTTCGACTCTTGATGAATTCACAGGACATGCTGACAATGTCATCAAGACTTAAAATGATCTTCAACGCGCTTGCAATAGCATTCAAGGCCCCATGGCACGTGGTAATGAATGCTTCTCAAGAACCAGAACACCACGCCTTACATCAGCCCTCATCAGCCCACGATGGCCGAAGATGGTTTGCCATTTCTAAAAGCATCTCCCTCAAGGACGTTGGATTGACGTACAATTGCACCATCAACGACATATTTCTGTTCTGCGCTTCTGGGGCCTTCCAAAGACAAGATGCAGCCGCTGATAGGCAGATGAGCAAGCACTTGAGGGTTTCGATGGCGATCCATCTGCTGCAGCCAGGGGGTGGATCCCAAAATGGTATGACCAGCGCCATTTTGGCCATTCCCCTCACTGATGATCGCTCTTCACAATGGCTCGAAACCATCTCGAAGGCCAGCAGGCAGCAGCAGTCTTCATCAGCTCTGGTAAGCTACTTCCTGATCAACCTAGCTATGGGCAACCATTTTCCAAGGGCTATTGTAAAGTTTCTGGTCAAAGGCACTGACCTGTGCTCTCTGGCCACGACCAACCTTCGAGGTCCTACATCAGCCAGAACCATCCTGGGTGGGACAGTCATGGACCTCTTTGTGTTGCCAAATATCTTTGCAAGTGCAGGTGAGAGACCATGTGCATATTCTTGGCTGCCAGTGTAACTTCAAAATTCACACTAATTCTTTGTTCTTGGTTAGCTGTGTCTTTCAGCCTCTTGAGTTACAATGGCTGCATCAGAGTCGGAGTGGCCGTTGACCGTACTGTAGCACCAAACCAACATATCGCCCAAAAGCTGGTCAATGACTTTGCTGAAGAGCTCCAGAATCTGAGTGATATGGCCAGTGCCAAGCTCCCTAAACACTAAACTTGCGAGTCCCATGAAGATTTCTGACATGCAGTCAACTGTGCAACCCACCAACATACCAGCAGGAAACTCATACTCAAAGACATCCGGGGTGCCTTCAACATGCGAAAGTAACTTCCTTAAATTCAGAGTTAAAATAACTGTAATAACTGTTCTTGACATCTCAGGAATCTCCCAATGTAATCTTCAATATGAAATCAGTCTGAAGTGCCTTCAACATGTCAGGTTTATGTCAAAAGCAAGAAAAATCTTTTCTACAGTCTAGTGTGTGCCTTTAAATGACAAGGTGATGTTAAGCAGGAAGAAGTTTTTCTCAACTGAAAAACTTGTTTTTGACAACTCAGGGAATTAAAATTTTGATCTTCCACATAACTCACCCGGTGTCATATCAACATGTCAATGAGGAAGAATCTTCCACCAAAACCAGAACAACTAAAATAATTGTTTTTGACATCTCAGGGAATTCCAGATACATGTATGACCTTCCACATAAAACCCATCCGGTGCGCTTTAAACATGTCAAGCAGGAGGAATCTTCCTCCAAAACCAGTGCACCAAAAATGACTTTCACATCTCAGGGAACTCCCAATATAATCTTCCATGGTCCATGTCTGACATGAACAACACTGACTTTACATGTTTTCCTCATCTTTAATTTTTTTGCTTTCATGTATTGAATAAATACGAATAAGTGCAATTTTAAATGAAGAATATTTTTTTGTATTTTGAATGTGTTTTGACGTCCAACCCCGTCTTTTAGAAATGAACCAGAACATCAAGCAAATCGTGCAATTTATTGAAAAATATTTCAAACTATCAACCATGCTTCCCTTTTATGTTTCGGAGATATTAATGGTTTCGCCCGACTTTATTGTCGTTTCCTTACATTCGCAAGAATTTTCCAGGAAATCTGGCCAGTGAACACCGTTTGAAACAGAAATTGCCATCTCAAACCTTGACAATGACTGGTAAGTAATTGGTTTTCGCCGAAGTCCGCCATTATGTACCCTTTCCATGATCGTGCAGTGTCAGTTTTCGGCACCTTGATGTCAACTATGCTATAAACAGTGTTTTTTCCAACTACTTGGACATTAACTAATAATGATGTGTGCATCCGGGAGGTTTGCAGGGGACCAGGAGGCCTCAATTTAGCTAAAAAAATGAGTATTCACGCAATGGATGACAGGAATGTTATGTCACTTGATGAAAATCAAGAAAATAAAATTAAAAATTCGATAAGTTAGTTCAATTTATCCATGAACATTATGTATCAGGCAATCGGAGATTTTGTAACATCTGCGGCCTCTGCAAGCGGTTCCATTTATTGCAAATGTTTGCGATCGATGAGATTTGTGGTTAAAACGGCGTAGAAATGGCTTCCGGTTGAATGGAAACACATATTAGGATCTTGTGCAACTGGAAAACGACTAACGCAGGTCATGGCAATCTTGATATACAATTTTAAAAGGAATTGGATTTATAAATTTTATGCCTTGATTTTCATATAGGGATTTGTTCAACTCGGGTAGTCAGAATAATGCAGAATTTTGAAAAGGATTTCTGCTAAGAATAAGTTGACATCTAGGCTAGTCAATATTCTGACATTTCTGAACAGGTTGCAACTATTGTGTCCTTAAAGATATACAGTTGCAATCTACCAGTAAAGTTTATGAAAAAATTATGGCATGTACGGGATATGGGATGGATCTACTGTACAAATGCTAAAAGGAAAAATATACACAACATAAGTTGTCATAAATGCTGTCCATACAAAATATGCTACACCTAAATTCGATCTATTTACCCTGCAAACATTAAATAACATCAAATCTTGCTTTGACTTACATTATTTTGAATAACTATGAAGTCTATAAAGCAAACAATTTGAAAAATAAATTGTACACATCTCGCTTTCACCATATTTTGTATACAACACGTTGAAAGTTTCTGCTTATTCGAACCTATCATTAACTAGACAATTACTTGGTGTTTGCAAATACGTATAATGCACCGATTTTGAAACCGATTTATATAGTGGGCTTACGTCTGGATAGTATACAGCATAATGTTCTATTCAGAACGTCCTTAACCAGCAGTATATACTTATTTATAATGACTTGCCAGATAACCTATGTGAGTATAATAATGAAAGAATGGTGAAGAGAATGATCACGAATTTCTTCTTAAAAATAGTTGGCACTATATACTTTATGGTTCTTTTACCATATTCATTATATTCAATGAATATAATGAGTATTTATCTGAAAAGTCATTAAAAATAGTTGGCACTGAATACTTTAGGACTCTTTAACCAGCTTCATTATAGTCAATAAATATAGTGAGCATATATCTGAGTATATATTCAATTAATTTAGTGTACAACAAGAAATTCGTGATCATTCTCTTCACCATTCTTCCCTAGAACTCTAAAGTATATAGCGCCAACTATTTTTAATGACATGCCAGATAATCTATGTGAGTATAATAATGGAAGAATGGTGAAGAGAATGATCACGAATTTCCTATTTGATCGACAATCTAAAGAAAAATGTCTGCGAACTAACCAGTGAATTAGATAAACTAAATAGGGTTAAACCCATAATTCATGTTCATATCCTGATAACATTATTCTCCATTCGAAAATGTTCAGCACGTCATCAGAAAGGGGGTGGGATTTCAGAAAATGACGATTGCTGACATAGCGGTGGGAGGTCCAAAAATCACGAAGATGTGATGTCACATTATTTTAAAGTCCCCATACCGACAGACCTTGACAATTCTTGTCAGTCAAGTTGCCGGAAAGCTGCATATAGGACACCAGCTTCAGCACTGGCTCTCCTCACCAGTTCATCAATGAGTGGCTACCAGAGCGTCCCCTCCATGGCAGACACGGGCACCGGAAGAAATCGACCAAGAAGCCATAGAGCCACGTCCGGGTCACTCAGCATCATTGTCTGCACGGCTGCCTATGTCCTCGGAGTTGTGTTTATGTTGGTCGCTGGACTCCTCTCTGTTGTCTCCAAGCTCAAGCTCATGCTCTTGCAGCTCTTCGGTGCTGGGCTTGACGTCCTCTCTGGACTGGACACTGTGGCCTTGCACGCGTGCAGGGCGTGGTTCGTCGACCCCTCGTGCCAGCATTTGGTGACCTTCGCCCTGGTGGTCAAGGGCCGTCCAGAAGTTCCAAAGCTGCGAACTCTGCTCCAGGAGCGGCTGGTGGACGCCACCGGAAGTCGTTCGGGAAACAAGCGCTACCCTCGCTTCACCCAGCATGTCG
>JAQGAF010002349.1:0-23102 GCA_034687865.1 Kryphioiulus occultus | reverse complement strand
ATTTGTAACTGGTAAATAGCAGCCCTGGCGACGAGTTTAGCGTTACCGAATTCATCAAAAGTCTGCAATGGGATACGGTGCGATCGAGACGGGAAGCTCAATGCATGAGCCTTTTAGAAAAATTTACTTTGCCTGCAAATTCTAATTTCTTGAAAGGAATCTTTAAACGAAACCACCGCAGTGGTAGAACCTGCCATTCCAATCCACTTATGGAACCCCGAGCCCACTCGGATCCATACCATATCTTATTTCTTGCATGCTATTAGACGTTGGAATTCTCTTCCAAAAGATAGCCTTAAGCTTCAAGAAATTCAATTTTACAATGATGGTGGTTGTATCCTTACTAATGCGGTGGTAATTGCCGATTAAATTGGGTTGATGGAGTACAACCCCCTACTACACGGTATTCAGTTACTGATAGTAGGGTACTGAGTTGAATTGAATTGGTTATTTTGTTGGATGAAAACAGGAAATTTACGGCAAACGTTATTTTCGGTTTCGGCATATATAATATTATTGATTAAATTCACAACATCTGCCAAATGAACAGAAGTTGTGCATACTATTTGTTGATAATATTTGCTATCTCATATTTTACGTAATTTTTGAATACATGAGTACCATATTCCTTATTACCATAATGTGACACAAAGACGAACTGTCGTGTTAATAAGTTCCTTTAATTATTACCAATATCGGCAGTACAGCAGTCTTCACTAGTACATAAATATTTCAATACGATATGTTGGGAAAGTTTTGAAATTTTTACATCGCATTTTCTCCAATAGAGAGCATAATCCTCTGAGCAGTTTACCGTTATGACATATGAGCATCAAGAATAAATAGATATATGCTTAAGATACTTATGAAAATCTCTAGGGTCTAACAAGGTCTAAAGGCTATATAAACCAGGCCGCAGAAATACATGTAGATATGACATGAATTGGGCGCCATCTGGCGCCGTCCGTACTATAGGGCGACACTATTGATATGGCTGGATTTTATGTCATTGTGTTGCAAATGAAAATTATTTACAAGTATAAATAGGTTACTTGAAATCACGCTCATGGAGTACTTTTCGTTGATGTCACGCGACACTGGCGCCCCTTTTAACATCCTGATGCATTATGAAAATGTTTGAAGTGACATGCACGATAAGAGAGTAAGAGCACTAATGCAATGGCAAAGCTTATCTCACAACATCACTCATAAGTACGAACTTTTCCCCAAGTTATTCAATAAATTCCTGTTGCTTCGTAAACAAATTCACATAATTAAACTCGTTTTGAAAAAACTCCGATAAAAATATATTTTTAATACATTGAACACATCCCGCTTCGTAAACAAATTCGCGTGATTAGAACGTTATTGGAACATGATTAGATCCTTTTTTTTTATTAAACATCAACTTTTTGGAAACTTGAGATTTCTTTAAAAATAATATACGCGTTTTCAAATTTGGCTTGAATCTTTTTTGTAAAACTGGATGATTACGACAAATTGCTGCAATTTTGGAAAGAATGAACGTTTGCTTTTCGAAATGGTTTGAAAAAAAATGTATCTATCAATCTCTCGAAATTCAATGTTTTCATATTTGCTCATGTCCACACTCAGCCACGTGACATATCAACATCGATTGACTTTTCCTCGAAGTTTTTGTGCCTTTCCAATACACTTTGATTGGTATTAAATAGGGATTAAAATTGAGACTCTAGGCCTATTCAGCAGATAGTTTGCCAAAAATATGGCCGACAGCGCCATAGATCCGCAAGCGAAAATAAATGGAATTCAAAGTGAGGGCAAGATGGCCGCTCGTTAGCTGACGCTTTCTGCAGGTACTGACATCTAGCGGAATAATGCTTCCCTACTGGCTATTCTGGCTTTTCTATCAGGGGAAACACAGGTATGGAAAGTGGATTGGAGTACCCTGCAAGACCTGTATAGAAGATACATGAATATGAAGTATGACAAAAATAGATAAACATGGCGCCGGACGGGAAATTATTAAATACTTTTTCTCGCGCTCGGATTGGTACTGGTTCCAAGTCTCTAACACTAGAGTCAGCATCGTTTGCAGTTAGCCTCGAAGCATTGGCTTGACTATAGCATGGTAATCCATTTCACAAGAATGAGGCACTGAATTCGCACTTATGTGTAAAAGGAAGATGATATGGCCGTTTAGTCAGTAGATCAGTGACCTTTGACATCATACATGTAAAGATATTACACCAAATTAGTGGAAATGCACTGGCCCCTGCAAAGCCAGCTTCACATCTCCATCGTGGATGCGCAATGCATGCTTTGATTGTCACTGATCTTTACCATGCCACGGTTAGTCGACATACAGTAATTGATGCTAATCTTTTAAAAGCCGTTTCTTGTCCTTATGACTTAGAAATTTTGTTTTCACATTTAAAATGAGACGCTCGGTACTCCGGTGATTTCTTTTAGAGCGCCTTGACGGAAATATAAATGTAAATATATAAATCCCATCTTATGGGAATGGCAACGTAATCAGCAGTTTAAAACCTTCAATAGACTAGTCTGAGAAAATGGGAGAAAAATAAAATTGGTACGAGAGTACTTCGAGCAAAGCACATGAGGAAAATATCGTTTGAATAAATTACATGTATTGCAGTTTTCGTTGACCATGCGAGATTTTTCGCTTTCAGCCTACGAGTTTTTAATATAACATAGACGAACCTTTTCAAAAAATGGCATGGTTTAATCTCATATTTGTCTTTAAAGAGTAATGCATTAGATATTTATAGACCCCTTGTTCGTAGTATGAGCAGCTGAAATGGACCTTTGGCCATATCCGAATGAATTGCTGCCCATTTTCCGCTGAAACTGTCGAGGAAATGGATATGGCAAATCGGATCACCGCAAAAGAACGCGAACATGATAGTCCTTTGGGAATCCATTGACTAATGTTGTCAACATAAAAATTGGCGGTGACATCCTCCGCAATCTGGTAGCTGAGCCAACTTATTTATCGCAGACATTTCTTTGCCCAGGACTTCTGTTGACGTGTTTGTCACAGATGCTGCCTACGATGCTGCCGCCAACATATGCAAATAATGTACATGTATATCTGCTAACAATTTCGGTACACTCCTATATAACTGATATAACATGAAGGACGAATGAGTGTATTATTGTGCATGAGATTCCATGGTCTATGCCTGATAGTGTATAGACCGGTTTGGAGTATCGAATGAACATTCCCAAACGGTCTTCGATAGTTTTGAGAAACTTTTCAATAGTTTGCAACTTGCTTTTATACTGTTAAGCTCATTTGTGCGCCTCAATACACACATCGTGCGAATACATGCACATGTGTGTTAAAACTTTTCTGACCAGAAATTGTGTGATGACGTTTGTTATACGAGTTTCGTCTGACGTCTGCTGTCTTCTACAAGAACAGCCAGGATTCACCGATAAGTGTCCTCGTCATAAAATATGAAGTATATCATATTATCCTGATGCAAGTAGGGTGAATAACTATGTACAAGTATTGCTAAACAAAGATGTTTCGAAACACGACTTTGTGACGTCAGTCGAGTGTGCCAAATTGTGCGAAAGTGCCATCACAGCCTGCAGGATGTCGTTTCATTGCGTTCTTTGGTTTAGTTTATTGCTTCTAAATCTACTGTTGTCAAATCAACACATGCAGGGATGCGTCCCATTTGTTCGAGTAACTGTTTCTATCCTCGTAGCAGGATGCTTTTCTGTCCACTTGTTGGAGTAGAATGTTAACAATCTATGTAGGCACGTTAGACGGAAATGGTCATCACAAATTGTGGTCAAAGTTTCCAAGAGTGGTCAATGTTTAAGTGGTTTGTGCAGTATAATTTTTCATAAATGAAATTTCTTCAAAGAAAGTCCACTCAATAAATCCTACGTGTAAAAGTTTCACAATTAAATTCTTAAATTTGATGCTGCTCCCTGTGGGCACTCCAAAAATCTCATACTTCTTACATATTTAGGACAGTTAAAGCTGCATCCTGCTCTGAGGCTAAGAATTTTCTTCAGACTACAGCGTAGTTTTGACTTGGCATGCAGCGTGTTGGTTGGTCTAACCGCCAATGCTATTGTGGCGAAAAGGTACATTGTAAAAGCTACCCCTTTACGCCCATATCGATCAGTATGAACTGATGCCAAAATTCGACGTTCCAGGGTCGGAGATCACACTAGGGAAGTGAAGATAGCAGATGATAACTGCCCTTTTCCACCTTCTGAAATATAGGAAAACAGTTTGGGTGGGGATTTAAGTCATTGGAAAGGGGCCTGATTTGACACTTTTGACCTCCCAGCCTTTTTCAATCATGGTTCGCCCAATGAAATATGGAAGATAACTGTTAATGGCAAACTATCTTCCACAGTACATGTAGCTAATTGCTTCCATCGCTTCCAATCTTAAGCCATTTGATCATTGTGAACCTTTGCCAAACATGGCACAAAGATGTTTAGGATATCATTTTTTCCACGTTGTAGCTCATATACAAGGTTGTCATCTAGTTGTAAACGAAAATAGCGTTACACTTACATGCAGAACATGACGAAGTTTGAGAGGTTATTGTTTGCCTCTCAAATCCTTGGCAGGCTCACCGACATTTTTTCCATCAAATTCTGTTCCTCGAAAACATATCCCCCAAAGGCCAATGACAAAATATGACTTGGATGTGAAAAAATGAGCCTGTTATAGTCGAGCTAGGGCGGAAGATAGCAAGCCTAAATTACACGTAGGAATTCTTGGAAGAATGTCTCCTCCTGCCTTAATCAGCAGGGTGTTCCGTAAGTGATGGTCACCAATGAAATGGGTGATAGTACTCATGAAAAGAAGCATAAAGTCCATAATAATCTAGATCGGAAATGCATGAGCAAACTCTGTATCTTGGAAACGGATCATTTCTGGACCTAGGTCATTAGGGGCATTTTTGTTTGATTTCGTGAGTACTATAACCTTATGCCAATGCATGTTTTAACCAGGGTGGCAAGAAAATTTCAATTTTTGAAATTTAGGACTCTTTTGAAGAAAAATTAAGGACTATTTTATGGCTTTATGAGACAAATTAAGGATTATTTTCAGATTTTTTCAAACAGTAAACTGTTTAGAATACAGTATTCCAATCTATAATCGTCTTTATGCTTCAAGCAGTATTAAATAGAACAAAAGTGGCGTCAAACTGCACCTGTACCAAGGTAAAGGCAGACAGCCTTTAAGTTAGTACAGGTTGTCTGACAACACAATGCACAGGAAATTTTAGGAATTTTTAAAAAAAATATTTGACTTTTTTGGACTTTAAGAGTAGTGTGATTTAGAGAAACACGTGTGTTATAGGGGAAAGGGTTCCTTATTTCAGAAACGGGCTGTTTTCAGACCTAGCTTAATAAGAACATTTGGGCTTGTTTTCATTAGTACTGCCATCTACATGTACATGTATTTCACTTGTGACAATGACTTCTGAATCACCCCGTGGAACTCCAGGCAAGATACAGCATCACGGTGTTTGATTCCCTTTTTTCTACCATCCTCCCTTTTCCTACCATCCCCTTCCCATCCTCATCACCGATTCCATGGTAGGACCGGTCGTCCAAGAAACTCCAAGCACCAACCCAAAAACCTCTTTGACAGCTAGACCAGTCCCGCGCAGCGCCCCCTAGCGTGGAGTGCGTGATCACGAGGGGGAGCAGTCGTCGGCGGAAGTGACGTTGCCGTGTCCGCCCAGCTTGGACGTCTTCTTGCTGCTGCGCCTGATGAGGCTGCGACTCCTGGGCTTGAGCCGCTGGGGCGAGGGTGCCTCCAGCATGGCGGACACTGTCTCCTGGGCCTCTCTGTTCTCGCGACTGTCCCGCATGGGGCTGGGGCTGGGCCGCCGTTCGGCCCGACCGCTGTTGCCGTACTCGCTGGAGCGGCGCTTGAGGCCTCCGCTGTCCGAGCGGGGCGGAAAGCGGGACAGCTGCAGGAAGGCCCGGAAGACGTCCATGACGCTGGCGCTGGTCTTGGCCGAGCACTCCAGCACCTTGACGCGCATGCGCGGCAGGTCGCAGTACACCCACTCGGCCACGTCCTCCTTGCGCACCCCGGCAGCCTCCCCGTGCTGCACCAGGTCGGTCTTGTTGCCCACCACCACCGTCGGGATCTCCTGGAAGTCGGCCCGGTGTTCCCGGATCTCCTCCAGGCACTGCTTCATGGCACCGAACGAGGCCTGGCTGTCCACGGCGTAGACCAGCAGGAAGGCGTTGGCCGTGGCGATGGACAGCCGACGCATGGCCGGGAACTGCAGGTCGCCAGCCGTGTCCAGGATGTCCACCTTGATGGTTGTCGTGCCGATGTCGTACTCCCGGTAGTACAGGTCCTCCACCGTCGAGCGGTACTTGTCGTCGAAGGTGTTGAACAGGAAGCGCTTGATGATCGACGTCTTGCCCGCACAGCCGCCACCCAGCGCCACCAGACGGATGCGCTGGTCAGAGTCGTGCTCGCCCATCCTGGACCGGGACTCAATGGCCTACTCGGGCGATGGAGTCTGCAAGGAAAAAAACGGGAAGTTAGGCCGGGTTCTCAAAGATCTTGTCGATGGACAAGATGGTTTCGAAGGTCATTGGTGCGGACGAAGTTCTGCTTTGTCCACACCATGAACAGTCATATGGCTCTATTATGCAAAGTATCTACATGTAACTCTTAAGGAGAAGACGGATAGCCCGGGGCAGGGGAAAGTTAGATTCTCACAGCAAGAAATGCTCCTTTATACTATGTTTTTTAAAACACGCAAAAGAACGAAAATTATCTTACCAGTTATTCAGCAGTACGTACTTTAGTAACAGATTGATAGAAATATTGTCTATATTTGCAGATAAGTTTTTTATTCGCGATTTACTTCGTTCAGATTTCAATTACAATCTCCAGGAAACCAATAAATCGAATTCGATCGAACCAAAATCGAACGAGCCGTTGCCATGGTTACGACGAGAAAACAACGACACCTGGAAAGTGTAATTCAAATCGGAACGAAGTAAATCGCGAATAAAAAAATTATCAGCATAAATTGTTGATATTTCTGTCAATCATGCACTCAAGTAAGGTCTGTTGAATAACTGGTAAGTTATTTTTTTATTGATTTGCGTGTTTTTAAGAATCGTAGTATAAAATAAAATGTAACATGAGGATACATTCACCGGCTTAACGATGACGCCCTAGATCCGCATTTCAAAGTCAGTTTTACGAAGAAAGTCGTGTGGGAATACATGACATCGTTTGTTTACCAAAGAAAAAAATTGGAAATTACATGTAAGCGTTGTGAAAATATTTTTTTCAAAGAAAATTAATGATAAGCACCGAGATAGACATAGAATAGAAAATTTATAGATAGAATTGATAGATAGAAAATTAGATATAATATCTAGAAAATTGCAAGTGATTATTTATTTTTGTAAAAGGGGATGACGTGATGTTTAGTTGGGAAATTGACGTATACCGGTATGTGTATTAAAAACAAACTTTTATTATAATCTCCACACATGGTCTAAACTGAGATTATGCTGACATTTATAGAAAAAAGACGATTGGGTTAAAATATGACTGCATCATTGACTCTCGCAAACAACCAAAGATATAGAATTGTTCATCAAACGAGGTTCTCGTTGACTTTTTCATGTTAGGAAAAGTCAATAAATTGATAGTATTAAATGGATTTTTTATTCAATTGACAAACACCCACGGTGACCCACCCCCAAAGATGTTGGCATATAATACTTGAACTTCCCATTGTTGAACATTACTGAACTCCATATGGTTTCTATAGTAATTCACCACCTGTTTAATACTGATTGTACTTTATTTGTATTTGGCACAATTGGTCAGTATTTAATTCGATCCAATTCCCAGGTGCATCAAAACTTGGCTTAACCTTAATCGACTATGAGCACATAAATTTGGAGCAAATAAAAATATAAAGGCATAAGTTTTCCGTGCAATTTTGAAGATTTATTGTTCAGAATTCTCAATAGTAAGACTAAAAGAGCTCCTGATTATGAACTTTTGCAAAAGAAAGAATGAAGCGCCATCTATGAAGCATTTTGGGCAACTGGTAGGACCGAGATTTGCTACAGCACGTCCATTTTCCAATTATTTCTTGCTACTACGCAAAGGCCATTTTGCAATTTGTGAAGATCACGTTCAATACACCAGTTGCAAAATATCGAAAAAACATTCCCCATTCCTGTTAATTATTTGAAAATGTTCAATAGTTTTCCTTGAGTGCATATGCAGTTTAGGGTCTATCGTTTCAGTGAAATTAAATTCAACCTCATTCTTTTTTCAGACTTTTTCAACAGCATTGGAAAACACATGATTACCGAATATCTTTCTTCAGCTTGTTTATTAAACACTAAAACCAAACATTTTATTATTTCAATTGAGATTAGGGAGCAAAGCGAAACAATTGTTAACTGCCCTGACCATGCAGAAATTCTTGCAAGAATTTGACACACATGTATTATTAAAGCTCAATAATATACAAAGCAGGTGCATGAACATGCTATGAAGCACGGGTATGGTTGGCGAGATCTAATTAACCCAATTCATTAACTAAAATGTGAACACACTATGTACATTTACATTTTGCATTACACGAAATATGCCATTAAAATGATCGTGAAACAAAATATCTGATAGTTAAAGCTGTTTAGAAACCGCAATATAAAAAATCCTTTTCTCTTTAATTCTCCACTTTTCATTTTCTTTTTTTTAATGAAACTATTTTCTACTCAGATTCAGATACAGGTCATACATGCTTTCTTTTTACCGTATTATACATTTTCTTTCAAACAATTTTGAAAGTTTTTTACTCAAAAGTTTAACAATAATGGCAATTCGTGTGGGGTTGTTGATGAACCATTTTCTCGGATTAGAAAAGGAACAAGTGAACGTGGTCTTTATAATCACATGTATATAAAAGTTCAGTAACCTCGTATTTAGAATTTGCGAACGTAATTGTTGTTGCTATTTTTGCAAGTTTTGCAAAACACTTAAAAAGTCATTTCTACAATTTAAAACCATGATTTATGAGGACAACAAAGTTCTACCCCATTGAAAACAGTTCAAAAACTAAGAAATGTTACTCCGATTTATTTTTCTGTAATTTTCAACAGAACTACATAATTTAGTGGAAGTAAATACGCCATTTCCTTCATCGTAACTGATAGTTTAGCCGCCATGATACATGTAGCTACTAACCAAAATTTAATAAAAATTAGCAAGCTTTGTTATTTCTCAAACCTGTTCCTTCAATAATTAAAACTGCAGTTCGTTCGCAGAAACTTTAAATCCACATGTAACTGCAGCCTTTGTGATTGTTACGATATATAAAACGCCAGCAATTAAATCCTGAACCTAAAGCTAGGACCGAATCATAAACCGGCAAACACGAAATCAACCCCTTATTGGAATACTATTTATTTAGATTTATGTACATCAAAACTGCAGAAAAGTAAATCTAATTAATTTCATCCAACTAATAAATTGCACTTTTCGTTTCGGCGGTTGCTAGTTTATGAAGCTCTCGAGCCTGCAAGATAGTATCGGAGAGATCCTTTATTTAGTTTACGCACCTTGGAACATGGGAGAAATGACGGCAATCATGAGTTTGCTTCTAGGCACCGTTTGCAATTTGGACGTTTTCTATTTTTTTCTAATTTCCCCAGCTTCTCAAAAACCTGTCTGGGTTTCATAAAGCAAAGGTGAATATGCCGTAAAAAGCGGCATTTCCTATGCAAAATAATTTAAACTATGTTATTTAACGCAACCATCCTCGCCACGTCGCAACCCCTTCAGAAACCACAAATCTGCCGCACCAGTGCTGAAAAAAAAGAAAGATTTCAACTCAGTCCGACTTATCGTTCGAAAGGCTTCTGTAGTTCCGCGGATGCCTCGAGCTTTTTTCGATGCAGCTTTTTAGTCTCTTGAAGCGCACGGGTCCCAAATCCGATGAATCCGACGTTGACGTAGAAGGTGCTTCGTGCGAGGGCGGGCTGCTTTTCTCGAAACTCTGCAGCGCAATGCCGCTATCCGGGGTGCTGACACTTCCGCTCGTTTCCCCATTCTCGGATGGTTCTGGACTGCTCTTGGTCTGCTGCACTGCCACGCAGACCACCTCACTCCTGTGGTCATCGCCGTTTTTGGCCCCGCTGGACATTGTGCTTGATCCACCTGCCCGCCGCGAGCCCCGCTCAGCATCGACGCGGGTGAAACAGTGTCGCTTCCTGTGCGACAGCACCGAAGCGTGGTCGTCCGTTTCCGAGTCCGAATCCGAGATTTCTTGGACAGTCGGCATCCTTCGCTTTCTCAGCAGTTTCCGCCTTTCCGCATTCTCCGTGCCGCTGTGAAAGTTGAACGATGCGAGAGGTCTCTGGTCTCCGGTTCCAACGTCCTCGTCGGACCCCAAGGAGCACGAGCTGGTGGTTGATTCCGAAGACTCCGTGGACGAGTCTTCGGCTTGTCCCAGCGCGGCGGGAGCGTGGCTAGTCCGTGCGGCCCCATTCCTTACCCTGCATTCCTTACGTTTCATTGCTTCGTTCTGGTTCTGGCCCTTTCGGCACTTCAGCGCCGAGTGCATGAGCTGCTGTCTCTTCTGTCGAATCAGCCAAGAGATGCTCTCGGTCATGGAACCCTGTTGGTTTGAAGCGTCTTCGTTGCCTGCCGGCGAATCTACCACATACTCCTCGGTGGGAGCTTCCTCGTAAGAATTCGAGAAATTCCAACTTGCGTTGCTCCTGGTGGCCACGTTAGGACTCAATGGGACCGAGCCGTTGCCAGCCGAAGAAGCGTTCGCCAATGGCTCCGGGACCGCATCGCTAGATACGCTCTGTGGTAGCTCGCCGTCCGAGCTGGCATCTGAACTCGAATCGATCTCTGAGAGGGAAACACTTTCGGCGACATTGAAAAGCCAGCTGTCGCTGTTGCCTCCAGACAGGCTGCTGTCTGAAGTCAGACCTTCAATTTCGCGTTGCACCAGCGAATCGAAGAATGCCATCATGCGGGAGTCCTCCTTCATGGATTGGTGGCTGTAGTCATGCGTCATCACCTGGCCGCTCCGCATCACGAGGTTTATGTACTCTTCGTGGGTGTACACCTTGCGCTCCTTGTCCACTGTCGGGGCGTCCTTGTCGAGTCCGCCTGATGAGCCAGGAATCTGGAATGGGCTCCATAACTAAAAAAGTGTAGTAGGGTAAAATTAGACCTGTACATTGATTGGCATGAAGGCAGTAGTCAACGTGTACTGTGACCATTCACAATCGGTGTCACATATTCAAATGTTTTTGAACTGGAACTTCCCGTGAAATCGGTGTCCTCATAAATACAACAAACACCAAAATATTCACAAATGTTTGATCATCAAATGAAATGCTTTCTAAAGTAGCCTATAGATTGTACCAGTTTTCTAATTATAATTTTTCCAACTACGAACAAGTGCCCCCTTCGCTGCCCCTTCCAGGGTTCATTCCAAAATTTGCAACTCAATTTCCCTGACTTTCCCTGACCAAATCTGATCAGTAAAATTAATTTCATTTTCCGCACTTTCCAAATTTTTCACATTCATATATCCGATTTGCTTCACAATTTTCATCTAATGTTTTTTTAAAATTCGCATTCTCATTCGCCACCACCCCACATATATTTTAGAATTGAGAACGCATTAGGCGAAATTTTTGAAAACTATTGGAAATAACGAATTGTAGGTGTATTTTATAGGGTGTTTTTCACAAAAATGAATTGAAATTCAAAATTTCTTGAAAGTTTTCCCTGACTCCCACCTGACTTTCCCTGACTTTTTGGGTAAAATGTCCACATTTCATTTCCCTGACGGTATGAACCCTGCCTTCGAAAGAAAAGGGGAACAATGGAACTTAATGAGTCTTGAACTCTTTAACGATTAGTTAAAGAACTGTTCTTAGTTTACCATGTTTGGATTTTTCAGGAAATATTTCAGGAATTGACATACGATTCATTAAGAAACAAAAAGAGAAGTTCTAAAATGAGCAATGCGGTAGTAAATCACAAGGGTCTTTTAACGAGCTTTTTGTTCAAAAACAAGTAAGTGTAAACATTTTGGCAGAGGGAAACAACTTTACAAGAAATCAAACAGAAAACATGCATCGAATGTAACAAGCTGATGAGTACCTTTACAACTTTCTCCACACCCGAAGAGGCCAGCAAGAAATTGGAAGGATTGAAACGGACTTGGTTGACGATCGAACGATGGCCTTTAAGAACCATGTGCGCCTTATCTACCCAAGTTTCTGAAATTAAAATAGTAAATATGAAAGACAAAACTATTTCCAAAAAATAGAAACTTACACATTTGAATGCGCTCCAGGTGAATGGGTTGAGTTAGTGCAAACCTTAGTGATTTTGACACCAAATTTTATTTCTTCTCAAATATATGAAAATGGGATAGTAGAAAAAAATAATTTACACTTCCATCTGCAAGTCAAATTTAATTTCATCATCAAAAATGTTTCTTCTCATGGCTAGTGCAAACTTTTGCGATTTTTGACTCCAAATTCTGTTTCCTCCAAATCATAAAAAATATTCCCATCCTCCAATGAGAAAAATTTCATTTCTCATCAAAAACGATTCTTTTCATGGCTATTTAAAATTTTTATCTAATATTTTTGAAAAAAAATCGCATTTTCATTCGCTGCAACCAGCGTATATTTTAGAATCGAGAACGCCTTAGGCGAAATGTTTGGAAAACTTAATGGAAATAACGAATTGTAGGTGTAATTTATAGGGTGTTTTTCACAAAACTGCAATATAAATTAAAAATTTTCAGTCAAGAAATTGAAATTAAAAAATTCTTGAAAGTTTTCTCTGACTTCCCCCTGACTTTCCCTGACTTTTTGGGCAAAATGTCCACTTTTCCTGTTTCTAGCATGCTATTATTTCCAAATTACACTACATGTAAGAGATAAGTTCCTTTAATGATAGACTTACGATCACTACCGCCTTCGGGTGGTATTTTCCACATGTATAGGTTAAAGTCGTCTGATCCAGATAACACAAACTGAAAGATCAAATAAAACGTTTTAAACATCTTATGACTGCACTACAATAGCACTTTTGCCCCCTCCTACAATGTGGCCTATATTTATATGTATTTTTTGGAGTAATTTTTGTATTTTTTAAATTGCACAATTCATTCCCTGACAAAATAATAATGAAATCATCTCCTTTAATAATGCGAGCATCCCTCACTGACTGATTTTTAAAAAAAAACATGTTATGGCCCAAAATAAAATTTAAAAACCACATCCTTGAAAAAATTCAGCTGTTTAACGCAATGTATCAAATCCGAAACCATATAATTAAGAATGTACCTAGTGAAGCAATTACTCGAGAATGCGCATTATGAAGAAATACTTCAGAATCTCAAAAGCAAGAAAACAGTTTCATTACCTGATCGTTGTCGCCAGCAAAGCAGCAACTTTTCATCGTGCAAGAATTGTAATACCCCGGATGGTCAAACTGGCATTTGTGCGACGGATTGTGAATATCGAACAAGATTGGCGGCAGTCGTCTTCTCAAAGCCAAGATTTGCGTGCCGCTCACGTTAAAGCGGACACTCATGCAGCTTTGAACCGGCTGAGTGCCCCCGTACTTTATTAACCAGCTGTTAGTAATAAGAAAAATTAGTTTAACTTTCAAGCCTTATAAAGTCGCAATCCAATCGAGTTTAAAAAAGTTTTCGTATTTACTCTCTAGGTTGCCTGACGTCCCACAAGCTTACACCTTCCTTTGAATTGGCCGTGGCCAGCAGCCGCGGCTCCACGGGGTTATACATAACAGCGTGAAAGGCTGACGAATAGCTTGCCAGGCAAAACGGATCTAAAGAGCATTGTGCAAGAAAAAAGCTTGTCAAAATTTGAAGAATATGCATTTAAAATACATGCCATCGGACATTGTGCATACCATTAGAACTTGGCTCCCTTATATCCCATATCAGAATCCTGCCGTCATCGCATGCACTGGCAAAGATGTTATCGTTGAGTGGATCGATGGACAGTCCATAGACAGCTTCTTCATGCACGAACACATCCAACGTTGCACCTCTGTGGTACCATGTAAATTCTTAAATTAGCGACTAAAATCTTTCCAATGTTCAAAGGGATGAACGAAATAACACTTACGTCTGTGCGTCGTGAACAACAACCTGCTCATCATTTCCTGCAACATTTCAGAAAAAAATTAATGAACGTAACTGTAATTCCAAAGCAAATGTCCATGCACTGAACTCTTGTCCATACCCGCCGAAAATATTTTGGAGTTGTGATTATCGAATCCCAAGCAAAATATGTTGCTGTGATGTTCCCCCTTCATGATCATCGGCTGCCCCGTGCCATGTAGTGCTCTTTCGACATTCCATAAAAGAACTCTGCGGTCATCTCCACCTGAAGCAAGAATTGTCACATGAGACAAATTAATAAATATAAAAATTCCCTGACATAGTAAGTCCAGTCAACCAAGAAGAACAACAACAACATTTATTTTTTAAATTAATTGAATGTCTATTAAGGGGTGAAGGAAATGTGTTAAGGGCCCTAAGGAAAGAAATAAAACCTTTGGGCCCTGTTTGAAGGGGGAAAGAAGAGCACCCATTTTCAATTTGCAATGATCTCACGTCTTGTTTCATAGAAGAAACGAATACTGCATGACATTCTTATATTTGGTATTCGCCCCTTGCAGTTCCGGGCCCTACAAAATTGCATTAGTGATAGACCCCACTTACATGGTGTTATTGGATTTCATATTGCAAATTCCATGACTTTTCAATGACTTCAAAATTTTTTGTAATGCTTATTAAAAAATCGACCCGTTTAAGTTTTTATGTCATGAATTTCAGAAACACCCTATGCCACAGTGAGGATGTTTTGCAAAACCGGATGACAAATGATGAATTTGAACCCAAATTGTTACTTTGTGAAACAATCAAAGGCAAAAATTCCATGACCCTGGTGTAAATTTCATAACTTCCATTACCGGCTGACTCCTAGATTGCCATCTAGATTTGTTTTCGAATATTTTGTATTGTTTGAGAACCGTTTTGAGGTACATTTCGCCAAATGCCGCTCCAAAGTAGTCTTTCATTAGCAGTTTGTAGAGGTTTCGTGCACTAACAGGAACATACAGTGGATAAAACAAGTATTGGCAATTGGTGTTTTTCACAAAAAGTGTCACAAAAACAATTTAAAAGTTAACCAAACAAATATCATTTAAATAGCAGTAAGAAAATATACCAATCATGATGACAGTTTCGTTTGTTTAAATTGACGCCGTTTAAAATAAACAGCAAAAAAGTGAAAATCTCAAGACTAAAAATGTATTGGCAGCCCATGTTAATGGATGGCAAAAATTCAATGGAGGAGACGTTCAATGACTCCTTTTGCCCAAATTTTCTTACACAGACTTTGATTTTAAGGCGGAACACTTTCACATATGGTCTGGTAGTCTTGATATAATCTCTTGATAAGTTTGGGGCTGTATGGGTTACAGTAGCGTTGAAAATCTTCATTTAAGTGATTATGTCAGGACTACCAGAGGATATGAGAATGTGTTCCGCCTTAAAATAAAAGTCTGTGTAAGGAAATTTGGGCAAAAAGAGGTATTGGACGTCTCCTCCATTAAATTTTTGCCATAAATTAACATGGGTTGCCAATAGATTTTTAGTCATGAAATTTTCACTTTTTGGCTGTTTATTTTAAACCGCGTCAATTTAAACAAACGAAACTGTCATGAGTGGTTCATTTTCTTGCTGCTATTTAAATGATATTTGTTTGGTTAACTTTTAAATTGTTTTTGTGACACTTTTTGTGAAAAAACACCAATTGCCAATACTTGTTTTATCAAATGAACATTTTAATAACAGCTTCAAGGCTCGAGGTCTGAAGACCGCACTATGACCCAATGCCACTGCCATCGATAAAAATACATATATTTAGCTTGCACGCTTATGCGTACAAACAGTAAATACTATGAATGCTGTTTGACAACAGTTGAACAATTTTAAATTTCGGTAAAATCTTTATATTATTAACAAACATATATATTTAAATGGATAAAAACAATTTAACTTGACAATTTATTTCTGCATTAAGTTGATATTACACTGACAAATACATGTGCATGCACATGCAAGTCTGTGCAAAGAAACCAAGCCAATCAGGACATGCCTTGCAATTTCATCGAATTTATTACGCCATTGGAGAAGGGTTGCTTGCAGCAGGCGGAGTAATCTCGAAGGATTATGTTTTGGAGTTTCCTTTGCTGTTTGATAACTTCTTAGATTTGTTTTGCATTTCGAAATATCCATAACATAAGGATGGCGATGTCCAGGTAATTGTTATTTAGTTGTTATTGTTATTTGTGCAATGTGCAAGTGGTGCATGATTATGTGGTCGTTTATTGGCGAAGTAAAATACAGTACATGTATAAAGGAAGTTAGTGTCGCCTGTTGAAGGTTATAAGGCAGTGTTTTTCAAACTTCTCTGAATGGCGGATCATATCTTCAGCCTCTTTCCTGAATTTTTATTTACAAGTAAGCTGTGAAAATTGTGAATACTCAACATGAGTACATTTTCCCCTTTATTTTTTTTCAAATTTAATAATGCGGAAAATGCTGAGGGTGAACCTGAGAAATTATATAATTAAATAATCAATAATGCATTAAGGGCACGTTCTGGGAAACGTCGTTTTTTAACCAAAACTTAAAAAGATGATGATGACCGATTACAAATTAGCTGTGTATATTGTAAAACTCAACAAATAATTTAGTGTTCTTTTCCCTTTGAAATGTTTATTTTTCTTTGTTTTTAATGTGATGATGCGGGAAATGCTGAGAGCATACATTTTACAACTTATTTTAACTTAACGTGTTTCATCTCTGTCTGATTACGACCTGTGACTGTGCTTTATTGAGAAACTGGATCTTCAATAATGCATTATAGTAAACCTTTCTTAAGAAATTAGCATAAGACGTACTATATGTAAAACTATTTGACGAAGGGAACGTCCTGGGCAAATGTTTTTGGAAAACTGGACCACAAAGGTTAATTACATAAATCAAATTTCCCTGACTTTTCCAGGTTTTGCAGCCAAAGTAAAACACTTTTTACGGATTTGGCACGCATTATTTTTACTTCAGATAGCGCCAAGTCATGTGATCAGCCTATCACATGAAAGTCGTCAATTCGTTTGTATGCTGCATTTATGTTCTTTTCAAGATTTTAATATATTGAAGCAATTTCAGTAGTGTTAAAATCATGAACAGGATCAGAAAGAGCTGCCAAAAGACCCAGATCAGATAAGAAAAGCTGATCGCATTTGAAAAGTCATGTGGCGGAAATTTTAGAAAGTCTAGAACACGAAATGATGGATTTTAGCCGACAATTTTTCAAAAAAGAAATATTAATAATTAGGGGCTGGCTGTAGGCGAATTTTTTTTTTAAATTACAAGAAATAATGGAGTTTCAGTGTATTAATAGTAATAACGATGTGAACACTTGTGGTTGAAGCCACTAAGTGTCGAACACTGAACTGTTTTGTTGAAAAATTTGTTCTATATAAAAATTTGATAAGTAGTCAACTACCGTAGTTATTATTTAGGAACTTGGTGAGCGAAATTTTTTAAAACAAAAATTAGCAGAAATAGTGGATTTTAGGAGTATTTTACTGGATTTTTCATAAGAAATATTAGGAAATATTAATGATAATAAAAACGCCGATGACGAAATTTTTCATAAAAGCTAGGTCACAAATACAGCTCTTCTAACGCTATTCTGAGATACTTATACCAATCAAAATCGTTGAGCCACAACAAATCGCCAGACAGTATATGAATTTCCCTGACTTTTCCAGGTTTTCCAGACGGCCAGTAACATTGATTTCCATTATGATCTACTGTAACTTCCAGTTTTTCTCATTCAATAGAGAAATGGATCTCGTGGACAGTGCCGATGGTGCTTTTCATGAAGCTGTGCAAGACTGGATACAACGTGGAGAACAAATTCCACTGAGTGACGTCCCCTATGTCATTTGCTACATAATATCTAGTTATTTCCCACCCCAATATAAAACATGGAGGAAGTTGGCTTCCGAACTTTACGATATAGGTTTGCAACATTTGAGACTAGTGGACATTGAAGTAAGTTTACAGAATTTGCTATTTTACTAAAATTAAACTTTACTATAGTGTTAGTGGTATTTAATTAAATGTTCATTACGATGCCCTCTACTTTAGAAAATTGAAGGTGACGCTCAAGTTCACCAGAAATGGTCTAGCCTAGTTTTGTTGCATCATTGCAGCACAGAACTGAACCTGTCCTTCTCAGATGTCCTTACAGTGCTATACAAAAGGCTAAATCGATTGGACTGCTTAAACGGGCTGTATAAAACAGAATACGTTCCAGGTGTGTGACAATGTCATTTAATGTAAACATAACAGGCATACATCAGAGTGTCTACTGAACTGTAATTTCATTTTTCCAGTATAAATAATACCTTTTTTTAGTTCAATAAACAATTTTAATAATTTTTCTTCTAAAAAAACTAGTCCCACACAATTGATTTTACACAGATCTCCACAAATTTGTTCATTGAGATCAATAATTTAAAAGCGCTGCAGGCGACATTTTTAGAATAACTTAATAACAAATGGTGACATTTTTTTTAAACCAGGCCCACATGATTGGTGTACATGTACGCCTGTAGGAGCCAACGAACTATTTCCATGGGCTATGTACAGGGACATTGTTTGTGCTGCGTGGTCACACTGGGATCATTTAGAAGTTAATTGCTTACAAGGTGTCATGGTGTAGAATTTTTAGAGCATTTTTCAGAAAAAACAAATTTGAAATTGAAAAATGTCCAGTATATTCCAGTCCAGTAGACTCTCTATACATGTATCAGCAATTCGATGAAATACAAATGAATTTGTGAAAAATGGACATGTGCCTTAGTATATGCTGGGATGCATTAATCTCGGTGCATATCAATGAGTATATTGATTGTCTGTTTATAGCATTCCTAAAATTCATTGAACACCAGATGACACTGCCATCATCTCACAAGGCCCAACAGAACCAAAACATTCATTCTGGATCTCCTTTTTTGAAAAAGCAAAGCTTTATTCTGCTTACTTATTCTACTGATGTCAATACTCATATTCCCACACTGGTGCAGCAGTTTAGAAATGCTGGCATTGCAGTGATGGCTGAATGTGAAATGCATGGTAAGATGGACTACGAGAAAAACCGCAGGGACGCTTGGCAGAGATTTTTTAAACAGGTGCATTAAATTGTCTTTTAACTTTTATAATACAAGTCACATGTATGTTACGAGCCATGTACACGGGTAAATTAACACTGATGATATTTTAAACTTTCAGTGCAAATACGTCGTGCCAATTGTATCTCCACGCTACCTGAGAGACATTCAATCACCTTCAAAGGATGACCAGGCTTCTTGGGTACGGTTTGTGTATGATTTATACACGTGGAAGTATGTGAACGATGGCTGCCTGAATTACGTTGTGCGTCCTTTAGTCATGGCTAATGTCAAATGGAAACATTTGAAAAAGAACAATCCCACATTATTGACGGGCTGGCGATGGGATGAGCACGATGACTTTATTGCCATGATAAAACGCTGTGCAAAATAACACCACTAATCATTCCACATAATAGTACTTGAATTGTAGATTTTTTAGATAACTCAGCTCAAAACATACAATATATTGCATTTTCATATCATATATTTTTGGTGCCTGGCTACATTGCTTTATGTATTAATTAGAATAAACTGGTTAACATTTATTGCAATTGTCATTACATGTACTGTATTCGCCTACACAGGTGCATATCTGCATTTTGACTGATTTTAGAACAGCCATAATGTGAGGTAGTACTCATGAAAACAAACATGCCGTTTCCGGGATACAGGTACCTGTTCCTCATATTGCCGAGGGCTAATATTGTGCCAAAGAAGTAGTGCATAAAACAAACAAAAAATTCCATAGGGCAATAGAACTTACAGTTGTCTACGTTAGCTTTTTTTAAATCGACAATTTCAGTATTGATTTTTCCCTAAACGAGTTAGGGGAGACCGGGGCACAGTGGGACATTTTTTGCATTATATTTTTTTTCTCGAAATATTATTTACCAATGTTCCTGAAACTTCTAAGGATAATACTTTAACATTCTATGAAGCATTTGCAATTTTTTTTAATACTCGAAATTGTGCACACAAAATTCTAAAAATGTTTTTCCACATTTTTTTACCTGCCCCACTGTGCCTAGTTCTGGGGTACAGTGGGACAGGAATTGGGCAGCAAGCTTTAAGGCAGCAGCTCGATAAACAGCATTGTTTGTCTCTTACATTTCATAAAACACAAATTGGTTGCTTAGAAGATTACTTTTAAGGAATTTTTTAATAGAAACATTTGCAAAAACGAAGTCACACTTCTTAATATCTCTTATTTAAAGCTCATTTTCGCATTTAATGTTCGTTTTGAAAGACAGCACCATAATTACTAAACACATTATTGACCTCTCATTAATTATGCTACGTCCATGTGTTGAAACCAAATTAATGGCTTGTTTCATTGTATATTCACTTGTCTATCCAGTATGAGTTTACCTCGTAGTCAGTTTTCAATACATTAATGGTATTTTGTGTGATTTTGCAGTATAACCAGTGCCAGGGCACCATGGGATGGTGTCCCACTGTGCCCCGGGTCATGTGATTATGAAAGTCAGGGTGTCACTAAATATGCTTAGCACTTACCAAGAAAATATCTTCAGTTATTATTCCTGAAGTATCAATAGTCATTAATATAGATCAATGAAAAAAATTTACGAAATCTGTACACAAAATACTGACATACATTTTAGCAATTTTAGCATACATGTATTTGCAACATTGGCCTTGCTGATTTTGTTATATACATGTAGTATACAAGGTCCACAATTGCGCAACTAGGAAATTGCACGTATTTCAAAGTTATCGCAGTGCAATGCTCCCAATTAAATCAATGCTTTCACCACTTTCACCAATTCCAATGGTGGGTGCTCAGAATTAAAATTCATGAATGTGCATCGAAATTGCAAACGAATGTTAGCTTACAAAATGAAAGCTTACAAAAATGGAATGTAGGCCTAGATTTATGAGACTTATTTATGATAAGTTGTTACTAACCTAGTGGTATCGATTAGTCCAATAAATGATTTGGAAAGTGCATGACCATGATGTACACTGTACATAATGTATACGTAAAGGTTTATAACTCGATATCCTTATTATGTCATCACAAAATCATTCCTTTTCAGACAACCCCATCGGAGTGATGACATCATCAGTGACCGAAAAATTATGAATTGCATTGGAGTTTTAGAAAAAACAGATTAATTAAATTTTTAAGCAAATTTGTGTAAAATACAATGACGACCTCCTTCCTCTCCCCCAAAGGTTATTACGGAATACTTGAACGTTCCCTAACTGTTGAGTTGGGTAGGCTACTGATTACTGTAGGCCATCAGGGTTTCCTCAGAAAGCACATTTTCAACTCCCTGACGTTTATAGCTTTAAAAACAAAAATATGACAAATGCTAATGTAAGGTAATACATTTTTTCCCTAAAATGAGATAAAGGGGAATTCCTCATTTCCATATATTAGATGCATGGCTCACTGAATTTGCAGTCTTGACTTTTGTGTTGACTACTGACTATAAAAGTGGAATCACTGGAATGCATAGGCCTATGTTGAATTTCAATGGGTTTTCAAAATAAATCGCTTTTCCCTGACTCTTCCAGACCTTTTCCATTTCCTGACAATTCATGGCTTCCATTGTAGGGCATCCTGGATTAGCATGGAGCTTGCCCATAATTGAAAACGTGCATCACAACACACTGCCAATTAGGCTACAAAAATGAACAGAACGGCATGGTGCACTTGGATCACAAAATTTGACATCACAGAGAGGACTTCAATTGTGATGTGGAATGACTTTGGTACAAAAAATTGGTAGGTAGGCCTGGAAGGACAGAGGGTCAAAGCGTAAAAATCTCACGTCCCAGATGCATAACAACTCCCATAAAAGTAGGCCTACTGCAGGTTCCGAACTAAGCACGTGCAAGCACGTTTCACGTTTGGGTATATTACCAATAGGCTACTGGCGTGCATATCATGAAATTAGCAATATTGCTGTTAAATAACATCAATCAAGTGATTATAACACGTTAACAAATTAACACGCAGTAACGTCTTCCATTGACGCCCAGGCACTTACATTTTGCATATGGTTAGGCGCATCCAACACCCCAAATGGAATCCATTTTTAAAGAGACACGTTTTCAGATTTTTCCTTGACATCCAGGGGCATGCCAAGGCCAGTTTCGGGCAATTTTTAACGTTTTTGGACAACCATAAAGCGATTAATAAGCCAGAAATAGAACGGACTTACCTGAGACCAGCAATTCTCCATCCTTGTTAAATTCGATTGCATTCACGCACCCATAATGGGCATAGAGTTCCTTGCGAAACAAATTCTCGGCATTAGCCAATTTGCTCCTCAAATAAGTCATATTTGGGTTGGATATGCCCCGTTCCCTGTCCACGACATATTTACAGTCAGAAAAAAGCATCTTGGCTAATTTGGGGGTGGAAAACTCGACTTTGGCAGCTCCCTTGCTCAGCAGGACATTGGAAATGAATCCGGATGGATATCCGTTTTCGGCCTCAGAGCATGCCTTCCAACGCAGGTCGATTCGGCAGAATGTTAGATCATCGATTATGACAATTACTTTACTGAGATATTACTGATAATTTTCTCTTCGACGATATAAATCGGAGACACGCTGCACGCCACCAAAACAGACGGCAATTGCAGAACTGAATACGAAATCCTAACCATACAGTCAAGCCAGCTGCGCATGCCGACAAGGAAGGAATTAACCATCTCAGGACAGGCTATAATTAATAGATATCTCGCGTAATATAACAGAAAAAAATAATAATTTTACATTTAAACTCGTAAGATCAAACATTCAA